>JAECUM010031615.1:0-33207 GCA_016617855.1 Megalonaias nervosa | reverse complement strand
CAATTCAAAGATCACTTCACTTTATCATATCTACTTTCGGGTGAATTATACCATACCGAATATGCATTAGGGGTCAGGAATACCACTCGTCCTCTGGTCCTGGCCGGTCGAATAAAACTTTACTACGTTCTCGCTCTTTGGCTGAGAAGGTGCCGATTCGGACCTGGAGAATAAATCTGGATGCCTATTTGTCTTCAGTCTAAAACACGTCTGAAAGAAAAAAACTTCATTCTTTTTCTTGACAGAGATACCCAATGCAAGCTAGATACTAAAATGACTACATATTAGTTTCTCACCTAGCTTTCGATGTTTAAGTGATAACTGTCAGTAACTTAGGTGTCATTCTGATGTTGAGAAGGGTTCCTATTGAGCGAGCTATCAAACATCCCTATGCGTGTAATATTTGATAACTAAAGAGACAGAGAATGTCAACATTCTGTGGTTTTCCATCTGGTCAGGCAATGTTACAGTTGCGCCAGGTCATTTTCACTGCAGCATTATTTATGAATTGTCATGCCAAAGGTTGGACTTCTTTGTTCAAATGCACGTTTTTTTGAGAAAAGTAATTACATACATGTACTTAAATATCTATACACTGGCATCATTACTTTGGCGTGTCGATGCATTAATAAATCAGCACGGTCAAAAAAATATGGTAATTTGCGGTAAACGTAACAATGAGCACATCATAAACTTTGGACATCGTCTGTCTCCAGACTTGTCCCAAATCAAGATGTGTGACAGCTCTTTGAAAATGAAATATACCTTGAATACAGGAAGGTTTATCAATACACTCGAATACCACTTAGAAAGCAAGGGCTATGTGTACAACTGCAGTTTCTGGAGCTACTAATATTGTATCTTATTATATGTTTATCTAAGGAGCAATGTATTAGAACATACTATTTTCAAGAGTGTGACCCATTTTAGTATCAATTTTGCAATAGGTAAAACCATAAGCAGTGTAGTGGAGAACAACTGTGTTGAGCATCATGTGGAGAAGGACAATTAACTTTTACAACTCACACGTGGCAGGGACGAGTGCTTATAAATGTTTTTCTTTCATGAGCCCTGTGGACATTGGAGGCTAAAACAACGAGAAACTTCAACAATGAAACAAACTATGTTTACAGATATGTAACAATTGTGCTGAAGATGTATAACACTGTGCTGTAGACGCGTAACACCGTGCTGTAGATTTTTAGCACTGTATTGTAGATGTGTAACACTTTGTTGTAGATGTCTAACACCGTGCTGTAGATTTGTAGCACTGTGCTGTAGATGTGTGACTCTGTGCTGTAGATGTGTAACACTGTGCTGAAGATGTGTAAAACTGTGCTGTAGATATGTAACAGTGCTGTCGATGAGTAACACAATGCTGTATATATGTAACACTGTGCCGTAGATGAGCTACACGGTGCTGTACATGTGTAACACGTTGCTGTAAATGTGTAACACTGTGCTGTATATGTGTAAAACTGTGCTGTATGTGTGTAATACTGTGCTGTAGATATGTAACACTGTGCTGTAGATGTGTAATTCTGTGCTGTTGATATGTAACACTGTGCTGTAGATGTGTACAACTGTGCTGTAAATGTGTAACACTGTGCTGTAGATGAGTAACATTGTGCTGCAGATGTGTACCATTGTGCTGTCGATGTGTAATATTGTGCTGTAGATGTGCAACACTGCTATAGATGTGTGATACTGTGTTGTAGATGAGTGACACTGTGCTATAGATATGTAACACTGTGCCGTAGATAAGCTATTCTTTTCAATTACTCTTTAAAGCAATTTATATCTGAGAAAAAGCATTTAAGTTATTCATTTCTACAATTACTAAGTGTGGCTAACGTGGTGGTTATGGTGCACTATATTATTATGAATGGTGTAGGCAAAGAAGCGTAACTGATAAATGCATGGACTTAGAAGGGGTCCGCTAATTTTGCCCTTACTGACGATACAAATATAACACTCATCAGTTTCATACGTAAATTTACTCTTCGCTAGCGTCTCCATGGTCCTTATATAATTAGCAAATGTAATACCTTTCTTCAAGTCATTTAAATTCCTAAGTATAAAATCCTATAAGATGTTACAAAAGTCCCTGACCAAGCATTACTCTGTTAAAGAGATTTTGAATGATAGATTAATGATGTGAATCTTTGCAGACACAAAATGGACAAATGGTTTGATAGGACAACGTCCAATTTAAATTCCAAAGTTTGTCTTCTCAATCCTCAACACGTGTCCATCTAATTTTCTGAGGGTGCGTTCAAATGGTAATGAAACAATCTAAGACTGAGTTATAACTCTACATTTTTTCAATTATTTCGAAAGATTTATTGCTATAAAAACTTGAGACACACAACAACACTTGTTAGTCTACGTCTGAAAGGTAACAGTTTAATTCAAAATTAATTATTCGTGCATACTTTGTGGAGTTCATCAAAGGAATTATATTTTAAATGAATAAGTTCATCTTTAATCATGATTTTCTTCGTGTTGCACAAAATGTTACAGCACATCAAATGTTGTGTCAGGGAAGTCACTCTGTGAACACCTTGCCCAGTGTTGGGTTCATAAAGAGAATTTACCTCCCCTACCAAGTCAAGCATTTACTTCCTGACAGGACTCTTCTTCTTGTCATGATTCAAGTTACATAGAAAAGATTAAAATTAAAACATAAACGAAACGCAATTACTGATTCATATCTGGCAGAACTACAAAATCTATACCCACAAACTTTGTATATTGTTGAAAAGACATGGGGCCTTTGAAGTGTTAAGTATGTTGCTTGCGATATTCCCTGATAGGAGTTCAAGATCTCTTCAGAATTAATGGACTCGCGTATTATGTATAGTGAAAAACAGTACATTTCATGACTATTCCAATACATTTCATTGTACTCATAACATTTTAAATTTAGTTAATCTTTTGCAATAATAAAATCAGCCAATTTCATTATTTTGTGTTGAAATATACTCATCACTGACAGATTATTGCTGTAAAATAATATAGTTATTGCATTGGAAAAATTCTACAATACTAGATATGATTACAGCTAAAATATTAATCCATAACACTAGAAATAAATAGTTGCATTTGCAATTTCATTCTAAAATAATAGATATGAATTAGTTGCGTTATTACAAGCTTTTTAAGATAACATTGCAATGAAGTTTGAAAATTCAAAACAAATGTATAAAAAAGCCAGATGAAAATTTGAAATCAGCTGGTAGCTGCCGAATGGTCCACTTGCTAATTATGCCAGACTCCCACATTGCTTTAGGCTTAGAAAAATGTCAAGTGAAATTGTATCTTACAGCCATGTCTTTATGTTTAAAGGATTTGTGTATTAGTGATTTATTTCGCTGATTTTATTGCTTATTGTTAAGGTGAGAATTTATCCCTAGAAAAAGCTAGTCATTGAATGTAGCATTAGTCTTGAGGAATTATCTCCCTTTCATAATGCTAGACATTTAGCATGCACTAAATTCTGTGGAATTCTCTCCCCTATCTCGTATAATTAACTTGTTTTGTTGATATAAATTGTACAGGTGAATGGACTGAAATAAATTATCTTCTTTGTTCAAAACTGCGCAGCCGGCTAGATTATGCAGACTTGCTGAATCTCGGTATGTTTATTTCTTCGCCGGAACCAACATCGCCGCTGTTACAATGTACACTTAAATTCTTCAAATTTTATCCTTATGGGTACGACGCTTTTCACACGGGATATCTTTAGGAATGAGGTAATTACGCACTAGGGTCCTTCCTCCAAACTCTCAACCAGTCATATGCCAGAAAATATTTTTACGATGTACTAGGATTTCATTGATAAGTAATTTTGAATCTTATACGCATCCTATTGAGAAAACTAGGTGGTTTTTATTATTCAAAAGCTATGATATTGCTTGTAACATAGGCTAGGATCAAATATTTCTTAGTCTATAGCATATTTATTTGTCCATGATATGGTTAATATTAAAAATAACACGATGATGCCTTTTGTGTATACAACAGTTGTTGCCTTCAGCAAAATAACATTACTCAGAGAGGAAAGCTGTTAATTTGTTATTATCATTTGTTATTGCCACAACCAACACTCCACTGTCAGATCTGAACATGCGTTGTTGCATAGATTTTTGTGGAAACCACGCATCCGGTTATGTCTGACGAGACTCAGCTCCCCCTAATTGATACTAAACACAGCCCTTATTTGAAAGATGACTCAAAACGATAGTTCGTAGCACTGTATATTATTCTCAACATATACTTGGCTACTGAACACTTAAACAAGCATGTGAATTTTCTGACCTAATAATTTATAAATGCACACGTTTTGTTTGTTCTTGTGTGTTGGGTGTTGTTCTTCTTTTAACCAGAATTTGCGAGATTACCCAATATTATAAAGCTCACAGAAAAAATAAATAACTCGAGAAAATAATCTCTAAAATTCCACGTTTTCTTTCACAGAAAACTCAACGTTTGGAGAATAATCCAGATGTTTCTAGAAAAACTACACATTTGTCATTATTGTCCTGTTAGATCAATCCGAACTGAGTTTTTCTTGAAACTTCAAAATTTTATTACATATTTTTCTATGAACCTAATAGAGTTCCGTAAAAAATAAATGGTCTCTCCAAAAGCGGTAGCTCTTGGACAAGTTACCGACACGTTGCAGACAAGTTGCCAGCAGCTCTTTGACAAGTTACTGAAAAATTAACGATACAAGGTAAAAACACAAAAGAATGAATCAAACTCATCCATGAATTTGTTACACCCCCATTGCAAATAGTCTGTTCTGTTTGTGAAGAGTATTGCTTAAATGGTAAGTGAAATACGTCGTTCAACATGTGTGATTTGGAAATTTAAGGTAGCTTTAACAATTTTTCACTTCATATGGCTACGATGTCTGCAGTGTGGCAGTTAACAGTGATGCCTATCACTGGTGCATCGCACCGCAGACATGTCCCACCCATTCACATTTGACACCAGGCCGACCAGTTCTAACACTAACCTCTTAATGCTGAGCGAGGGAGCTCTTAGTACCATTTTTATAAGTCTTTGATATGACTCTGCCGGGGTTTGAACCCGCGACCTCCCGCATCCGAGGTGGACGCTCTAACCACTAGGCCAGCGGAGCGGTCAGTATTAACATTTTAAGAAGACAAATTTAAATGTTAGTGTTGCAGACTAATATGGGGAACAATGATTAGCACCGGATTAAAGTGGTAGAGGTCCAGAGCAATTTCGACTACCGGACTCCCGAAGGCCTTCCTCCCTCTCCTCTCGCTGGGTGAGCGTCCTAATGCAACTGTATCATTTGTTCAGCTTTTAATCAAGCCTTGTATGAACTACATAAATGGAGAAAGCGTGTGCAAGCTCTTTTAATCCAGCCTTGTGTGCTTTCTAAAAACAGAGAAAGCGTAACCCAAAATTTTAATCCTGCCTTGTGTGTACTACAGAAACAAAGAAAGTGTATCCAAAACCCCATCTGCTAACAAAAATTATTCTGGAATGTGCAGTTTAATAGTCTTAATATCAGATCCAGCAAAAGGATTTGATGGCATTCCATGACAGTACACTGTATCCAGCAAAAGGATGTAATGGCATTCCATGACAGTACGTTGGATCCAGCAAAAGGATGTGATGGCATTCCATGACAGGACGTTGGATCCAGCAAAAGAATTTGATAGCATTCCATGACAGTACGTTGGATCCAGCAACAGGATGTGATGGCATTCAGTGATAGTACACTGTATTCAGCAAAAAGGATTTGATAGCATTCCATGACAGCACACTGTATCCAGCAAAAGGATGTGATGGCATTCCATGACAGCACGTTGGATCCAGCAAAACGATGTGATGGCATTCCATGACAGTACATTGTATCCAGCAAAAGGATGTGATGGCATTCCATGACAGCACGCTGTATCCAGCAAAAGGATGTGATGGCATTCCATGACAGCACGTTGGATCCAGCAAAACGATGTGATGGCATTTCCATGACAAGCACGTTGGATCCAGCAACAGGATGTGATGGCATTCCATGACAGTACGTTGGATCCAAAACCCCATCTGCTAACAAAAATTATTCTGGAATGTGCAGTTTAATAGTCTTAATATCAGATCCAGCAAAAGGATTTGATGGCATTCCATGACAGTACACTGTATCCAGAAAAAGGATGTGATGGCATTCCATGACAGCACGTTGGATCCAAAACCCCATCTGCTAACAAAAATTATTCTGGAATGTGCAGTTTAATAGCCTTAATATCAGATCCAGCAAAAGGATTTGATGGCATTCCATGACAGTACACTGTATCCAGCAAATGGATGTGATGGCATTCCATGACAGTACGTTGGATCCAGCAATAGGATGTGATGGCATTCCATGACAGTACGTTGGATCCAGCAAAAGGATGTGATGGCATTCCATGACAGTAGGCTGGATGCAGCGAAGGGCTGTGATTGCATTCCATGACAGTGCGCTTGATGCAGTAAATGGATGTGTTGTCATTCCATGACAGTATGTTGGATCAAGCAATTGGATGTGATGGCATTCCATGACAGTACAGACAAATACTTATAACGCTCTGAAGAGATAGGATTTATTATTCTTACGTCATAAAATAGTGCTAGTGGTCGTTAAGTATGATATTTTCAAAAAGCTAAAAAGTGAAAAAAAATACCGGAATGTTAATTAGTTACTGCAATCCAGAAAAAGATGGAAATCAAGTAGCTGTTAATGGAAAAATGTGCACATATTGTTAGATCTATGGAAGTAGTTATTTTTACTCCTGCCCCTATAAAGGTTCCATTGGCTGACTTTTCAACAACAAGCATCTACGCAGGCTTCTGATGATGATGGAACTGGAAAATATACATGCCTGTTTTTTTAAACTTACTTCCTAGCACTATTAGCAGAAAATAAAAAAAAGCTTAACAAATAATTTTAAAAACGCTGATGGGAGTGCGAACGTGTTTAGATCACAGCAGGAGATGGTTCTTTTGTGATGGTTGCCTCATTTCTTAACGCAGTTACGATTTGTAACTTTCACCGAGCTTTTATTCCTTATTCACTGTTCCTATAAAATAAAGAATATTATCTGCAACACAGTTTCAAAAATCGACAATTGATTGGATCTGCTAAAGGTACTTTGTCGTTTACTTATTCGGGTTTCTAAATGGATAATTCTTGGCCTTTCAACTGGTAGAGGGTCAGAAGACTGACTTGAACGTGCACATATAATGTAAATCCACAAATCCATCAAACTACTTACCTGCCTACCTAGGTACATACATACATACATACATGCATACATGCTTGTAAGCACGCACGCACACATACATACATACATACATACATACATACATACATACATACATACATACATTTTAAAATTGACATATCGATTGACCATTAATTGTAAAAACTCAGAAATATACAATTATCTTACAGTACTTGTATAAATTATCTCCAAGTAGATGAAACAAACAGACATGCAATAGAAATTGCCGAGTAAACAAAGAAAGGTTCTTAATAAATCTTCATAATGGGAACATTTCTCATTGATAAAAACGGCTTTAATGATTGATAGATACAGATTTAATCGTTTATTTATACAACTTTAGTCAAAGAATGTCTTGGGAACAATTTTATACCAGCGTCGTCCAAATCTTCAAATGATGGTATAAGCATAACAAAGGGTTGATTTATAGAGGTGTGTTTAAAAAAATGGACAAAACTGAAGAAAATAAAAAGATTATTTCTGCAGACCAATTGTAAAACGTTCAGCTAGAAAAAAAAAACTGCAGACTAATAACCGCAGGTTTTGTTTGCATATAGAAAGTGTGCGATACAGTTCTCTGTTTCTCGATGCCTCTGTGTCTCAACTTCACTAAACTCTAAAATTACAAAGAGCATTACGGAGATAAGACGCGCAGAAGATCCTCGCAAATATTTAATGCCAAATGTACATTTTACATTAACGAAAAATTACTTTTGCTTGTATTTAAAAACAGTGCACACACACACACACACACACACACACACACACACACACACACACACACATACATACACACAAACACATATCAAAGTATCTATCAATTAGGGGTACAATGATTCACCCAAAACCAATATTGCGATATACCAAACCCATATTGCAATACGTATTGCAATAGAGTAATATTTAATAAAAAAACTAAAATAATCACTGTAACATTAACTGCTTGAAAAATATATCTCTAAACGATATTACCGTGTCAACATGAAGCAAGTCTTCAAACAACTGAAACCAGTCAAATTATCAGCAAATAAAACTCCCTGACATAGCTAGTATGTCTCTGATTACAAATTCCCACGCTGCACCTTTTGCTTTTTTGTTGCTAATAATTTCGAGATTCATTTTTTGAAAACTAAACTAAATTTCTGAAAAATAAAATTCAGGTCTAAAAGCCTGTCAACTAACTTCAGAAATGAGTCGATGTTAATTGATATTTGGAGACAAGAATAGGAAATTAACGTGACGTAAACGCTCTAATCTGACCGACCATGTATTTCACACATCAGATACGGCCACTGTTCGTTTGAGTGTTTTGCTCTCTTTTTATTCTTTGAAGCTTAAATATCAGTAATAACAGCAGATGTTGCATACCTTGTTGTATGTACATTCCAGGCATGGGATACAAATATAATTTGAGAGGAATTTATATATTTACGAACGCGGATTCTTGAGTACTGTTTATTTAGTGTCATTACGAACAGGATATGAATATCCGAGGCAAAGTGAAGTTAGAAATTATTATGAACAACTGGAAAAATATCCCCTTGTTAAACTCCTGTTGGACAAGTAAAGTCATTCGTAAATAAATCTAACCTAAATTGCCATGGGTTGGGGTTTGCGAATGACTTGGTCCAACAGGATGGTCCCTCTATTGATCCAGGAATTGACTCGGAAGATGAATACCGAGGAGGTTTGCCACTGCATGGAAGATAAGAAGCCGAGAAGATGGTTTTCTTCACCATGCAGAGAGGGAAACTAGGAAGGACTGCCCCTGAGGAAATAAGGACATCTAACAATCAACAATATAAAAGAAATTTGGAATCTTGAATGAACTAAAGTTAAATTGTGTTTCTGAGACTCCTTCCTGTGGAGTGGATTCCAGTGATCCTAGTGATGTGATGGAATCTACAAGACAGGGAGAAAGGACGGATTCATATAAAGAACTAAATAGTGGATACTGAACGAAATGATTATGGACATACTTTTAGAAAATGGATAAAGAAAAAGGAACTGAATTGAAAAGATTATGGACATGCCTTCGAAAAGTGGAATTTGTTAAAATAAGAATTAACTCATGGATAATGAATGAAAGGACTCTGGACATGCCTATAGAAAATGTGAGGAAAGACAAAGGAACTGATTTCTGATAACTGGATTGTAATACACTACTGAATAGAAGAAAAAGACAAAGGAACTAATTTTGTTAACTTAATTGAAATACACTACGTGGATACAAAGACTAGTTTTCAATATTTTATTTGTAACTGTGTGTACAGCTTTTGCTATCAGACTTTGAGTACGCATACTTGTGAAATTGAAATGCAGATATCCAGGATTTGCTATGCAGAAAGACTTTATGTATACCTGAATTTGATCAAGATAATAATAAATAGATTTGATGTATACCGATAATACAGACTATGGACGAACAGACAGCTATTAGAATTTTCTGACTGCTCATACTGCCTTTTACTTTATCTTCTACAGCTGTTAAATTTACAAAAAATTAAGTGCATAGATAATTTAAAAGGGAAACCAAAAACTTCAAAATTTTGTACTATTACTAATTATGAAACATTATGCATAATGGATGTCTAAATTAATTTAATTGATATGACAATAATGTGTGTTAATATTTAAAAATATATACTAGTAACTAATATATGTATCTAGATTAGGAAAACATCAGTGAGTAGTGATTTGAAGAAATTGTATGGCACGTGCACATGGCGCTCACTATTGAGAGCGCAGGTTGTGCACGTGCCCCATGTGTCTAATAGACTTGAACAAAGTTGAGCAGCTTATGCTATAATATTAAGAGATAAAAACTAAAATTTCTATTCCTCAGATAATAAAATAATATGGCAATATTAAATATCTAATATAAAAAGACTCTAAATAAACAAATTGGAAATTTGAATTGGTGTACAAACCCTATAACAAAATTATAAAATCAAAATTGTTTAAAAATAATACACAATGCACATACACTTGGAAAGAAAACAGAAATACATAAAAACCCTTTCACTTTAGAACTAGGGGGTCCCTCAGATGATGTCAATTCTGAGAGGGACCACGCCAATAATCGTTTAAACTTGCCCCCACCCCGTGCCCCACCCACCCCAAGTTAAACTTTTCCCGAATAAAGGTACTGTGCATCTCGTTTTACATTCTCTTGCAATCTCGTACTAAGCATGCATGTAGAAAAGGAAGAAAATATGGTTCTTGAATTAAATTGGAAAAAGTGTGCGGTATGCAGAGGTTTGAAAAGAGACCGTGAAAATAACGCGGTACAGAGTTCCGTATTGCGCTATGTATTGCCAAAATAGCAAACCGTAATATACCGCTGTAACGGTATATCGTTACACCCCTACTATCATTCCAAATGTGCACGAGTTATTACAAGCTATAGGTGTGCCAGTGATTTATTTACACTTGATTTAAACCCAGTAAGGTAGAGAGTAAATTTCGATATAGCCATGGCTGAACTAACCCTTCGCAATTACAATGTCAAACGATTATATCAATCATTTCGAAATAGGATCTTTTGTAGTAAAGAAAGGTATCGGGAGTTAATGATGACAGTATAACTCGAACCTTCAAAGTCTTAGATATCGGTGGCTCTAGTCACATAGGTTTGACATATATTTAAAACTTTTACCGGATTTTATACACTGTCATTGGTATTCGAGGTAACCGTGCTCAAAACAATGAGATTTTCGAATATATACTGATAGGACATGTTACTTTTCTTATTAAACAAATTTTTAATGTTCGACAATTAGCATATAGGTGGTGGGTTGTTGTTTTTTGTTTGTTTGTTTTTATTTTTATCTTTCCTTACTTTCTAACTGACACACCCAAAACAAAACACGTACACCCGTACACACTTACATCTGATTGGCAAAGTAATTACTTATCCTAAAAGCATTTCGCACACTTCCAAGATGTAACTCGATAACATTTTTGAAAAGTATTTCAGCACCTTTTCCACTCAAGTTAGTATGCTTTCAAAATTTACAGATATCAACGTCTTTAATGTAGAATCAGGTATAAGTTTACTTTTTCTATTTTACTTAATCAAATATTTGCTTTGATCTAGCATGTCAAGGGAGTCATGCATAGCTTTCATTTGGCGCTTATAAAATGTATTCTAGATAACGTTCATTTTTCATTGATTTCTGAATAAAAAGATTTGCCCATTTTATCAAGTACCCAAAAAGATTTGCCCATTTTATCAAGTACCCAACAAGATTTGCCCATTTTATCAAGTACCCAACACATTTCTAGTTACAGGTTCAAAAGTGATCTGCAAAAGTATCAGTGACAGGTGTTATTAAATTAATGATGCCAGTTAATCAGTGACAGGTGTTATTAAATTAATGATGCGAGTTAATGCGTTTCATTCAACATATTAGCTACACAGGGATCAATATTGACAAGAATGAAGCTTTCAGCTCTGAGTAAAAGACTAAGTGAATATTTCCTTTTCATATATGTCACATATAAGTCTCAGCCAGAACTTATAGTATACTGCACTGTTATAAAATGTTTTACTTTTGTGCTTTTCGCGTGCAGGTAAGAAATCGTTAAACTTTAACTCCTAAGGCAACTTTAAGACTGAAATGCTACTTAAGATTGTTATTAAATAAATAAATAAATAAATAAATAATAAGAATAAGAATAATTATTTATTTATTATTATTATTATTATTATTATTATTATTATTATTATTATTATTATTATAACGAAAATAACCATAATTAGAAACAAGAACATTAATAGCAAATCGAGAAAAATTGAATCAGCAGAAAATTATTTTGTGTTGTTTGCTAGAGTATAGCAAAGAAAAAACGAAAAGCACTAGGCTATATTATAATCAAAAATGTTGGTCCTAAATATTTTACTCATCTTTTAAGAGCTTGCTAGAAACATCTTGCTAACTGATTCGCTGATTGTGTAGTCTCTCAATAAGGACTGAAAATGGAGAGCCTAAGGGATGATGTTTACGTGTATGATGGTCGATACCATTTTTGTCCCTAAGCATGCCTGAAGAAGAGAACAAAGGCTTGATTGCTTTGGCTCGAACAACAACTTTTGCGATCGATATCATGTTGCATTTGTCGGTGGCAGCCAGAAATTGCTACGCGTAAACACATATTTTCGCCAGAAAAGGAAGGCAGATATAATGGCATTTTGATTCAAAAATGAACTAATTTAATAACAACAAATTTACTTTTAACTTCACTTTGACTCTCACGAACTAGGAATTCAATACGATCATACAATACTCACGTGAAGGTAATCATTTTTGTAATAAGTGATGAGTTGGACGTCACTTTTGTTTTCCTTTATTGTCAAATATTTTTGTGACCATATGAAATTATTTTTGTATTTTTGTTAAGCGGTCATTAGGAATGGGTAAAAGTATATATATACTGTATGTATAATGAGACTCCATTTACTATACTTTAACATTCTAGCTAGTGTAACACGTATTAAATTCGCATTCTTCTCCCTGAATGCCTAATGAAATAAATAAGATACCAAGAAGAAAATGAAATTTACTTGTCTCATTGCAATGAAGCAGTCATTCAGTCAGTCATTCAGTCTGTTTGTCTGTATGTATGTCTGTATACGTATGTATATATGTAGGTATGTATGTATGTATGTATGTATGTATGTATGTATGTATGTATGTATGTGCATGTATGTATGTACGTGCGTGCGTATATGTATGTATGTATGTATGTATGTATGTATGTATGTATGTATGTATGTATTTTGTGTGTGTGCGCGCACTGAGTATCCCAAAGCACTTCAGTTCTAGAGGCAACAAAACAGTGACTCTCACCGAAAGCAAGACGTTTACCCTAACTCCAGTATGAATAAAAAATGCTAAATTTAGCAGTATAAACAAATGGCACACTCTTCGTGTCAATGTTCTTACAAAATTATTCGATCATGAGTTGTTAATGATGTCAAGGTTAAAGTATTAGTGTGCGTAGATTGTATACATCCTGTAAAAAGTACAATGAAACACAGAGATGAATTTTCTCAAAATATACTTTGTTAGTTCTGCAAATCCGATCGACATGACCCATGTCATGGAAAAACTAATATTAACTGAAATTATGCTGTAATTTCGACAACATATCCAACTGAAATCACATTCTCCTTACTGTACTGAATTTACCCAATAAATCCAGTCCATCATAAGCAGAAAGAAAGAATTAAGTTCGATCAACAGAGAAACAAAATCCATCCATTCCAGATCAACTGAAAGAGTTATTTTTTTTTTCGATGTGCATTCATTCAAAATAATACTACACATTCATTTTAAAGTAGACCAGAAAGATATTTTTCAAACTAATATCGAGCCAGAGAAGAAGTTCAAAGGTCACTGGGTGGTGCTATGTGCGTATTAATATTGTTACTGTGTATTGGTTATCTTACTGTTGTGTATTTATTTTGAAATACAGCATAAATACAATTATTTTCTTTCCTATAGTGTATTCCTATATTAATAAGCTTTTGGTCGGAAAACTAAATCAGATTATAATAAAAAGGCTACTGCAGTTGTATAGGAAATTATGAACTCGATTTTTCGGACTAATACTTTCCTCCCAAGGTCGTGCAGTATTACTGAAAAAAACGTGTTCATATTTTCCCAAGCAAATGCAGTAACCTATAAATATAGTGGTCGAATAAAAAGATATTTAGACATTAGGAGGTATAACCTTTATGATGATGACACTTTATTCTGTCACTTCGAGCCCTATCACTTAATTAAAAAGAAACCAATCAGTAAGGAATCCTTCCACATGAGCCGAAATTAGCATACAAACTTGAACTGTATAGCAGCTCACTTCTGGATCAGCGGTATAGGAAAAGTATGTTCTCACTACGTGGATACAATTATTCAATGCAATATGTTGGATGGGAAATTGTAGTGTTTACTGAAAATACTACAACATCTCTAATTTATATTACATGACGCGGTGTTAACAGATTTCTGTGGTGTACTATTGCACTCTAGTAATCGTCTAAAAATTCACCGTTTATCAAAAACGATACACGGAAACCGAGTAACGCATTGAAGTATCTAGAAATGCATGATGGTTCGATTTCATCACTGATATAAATACTGTTGATGTATTGCTGCATTAATCTATTTCAAACATAGTACCATGGTCCTGGGTCTGTAATTCATCGTTTTGTATATTTTTATAAATATTTGTGTTAAATTTTATACATCTTTTTTCAAAATCCTATAAAGGACGGTGCAATACACTTATCTTTGGAAGAACTTCAATTAGAATACAATGACAATTACGTAATCTTAACAGAGATAGCTGTAGAGTATTTATCTTAAAATTAAATATAGTATCATAATATAAATTACTTGTACAAGACCTGTCTATGAAACGTGCTCATTGAGATCAACGGAATAGATAGCAAATACGAAAATTACTATTGTTAGTAGATGTGTATTGCATGTAATATTACAACAATTCACAATTTATTGGATACCATCATAAAAACTAGAAATTTAGAGTCCACACACAATGATTGGCCTGGGTGTGACCGAGTGGTTTATAGCGCTCGCCTTTACAGATAATTCACACGTCTCACCTCTATCCGTGTCAGGCTGAGTCTCGGCTCGATCAGTGTGGGCACGTGAGTAAGTTTGCCAACAGTTTCTCTTGGGTCGGTGGTTTTTCCCTGGACTTTTCCTCCACCAGGTGTACTGGCAACCACGTATAGCCTATCATGTGCTGAAAATGGCGTTAAACCACACACACACACACACACACACACACACACACACACACACACACACACACAGATGAATTTGCATTGATCGAGAGACACGGTCACCTGGCTTTTTTAAATTACTTGAAAGAAGGATCCCACTTGTTTCTGATGACCTATTTGATAATTTTCTTTAAAAAATTTGTGATGCTAGAAAATTTGCTCGACTTACCTGCAGGCAAACTGCATGAAACCATTGACCAGCAGACTACCTCTTTTATATGTCCAGCCTTGTGAGGATTGGAATTCATCGAAGCAGAACTTACTTATGGGTCAATGAACATTTGTTTGCATTATCAATATTTAATAAACTGAAACCTCTTGCAGCTCGTTTGCACGTGCATAGATCGCATCCACAATAGTATACACGAAACAGGTAGAAAAATGCGATGCAGTTCTATAAGGCACGATGAATTCTTGATAATCACATACAACTAGTTAAGTGATTCTGTGGAATTCGACAAACCGAGGCTAGGCTTCAACTGCTGTTGTCTGATGACAGTAGTGGGCATTGAAGCGTGCGCCATATTGTGTACGGAAGTAGAATGCAATTTTTCAGCATGTTGTATATTGAGTTTTATTTAAAATGTAAGCATACATATATGGGAATAAGACATCTTTCATTTAGGATTGTAAAACGATTAAATTAGAAAATTATAAACATCAAAGTAAAATATATTTTAATTAAAGACGGAGCACAAACCAAAAATAAAAAAGAATGCAAATACCAAATTGTATCCATTAAGTTTTCACATATTTCCATGGTCCTTGTCGAATGCTTCAACACCAGTTAGATTTGTTTCATATCACCGACTTAGTCAAAATATTATTTATTAATATATTGTTGTATTGTAATATTTTGCAACAAAGCACATTTAAATAAACTTGAAAATCGTTCCCAAAATTAAATGATTCATCTTTCCTATAAACTCGCAACTCATATTTTATTTTGCAGTATCCATTGATCTATCTATCATCCATACAATATAGGTGAAATAGAAATTCCGACTTCATAGGATCACGTTGTCATTAGTATTCAGATGCTAAACTACTCCATGTAACCACCGGGACTTTCGAATTTAATAATTTTAGTGGTTGTTCACATTCTTTGTGAATACGCAATAGTTAGAAATCGAAACGAAAAGTGAAACAAAATTTTACAACGTTTTACCCTAAATTCAGTCTTTCTCACGGGCTAAAATAAAGCACATAAACAAAGATAGACATACATACATACATACATACATACATACATACATACACACAGAAAGAACATATGCACACCCATATATACACAAAGGGTCATATGCGTAGATCAATAAACTGTATACGTCATTACAGAGAAGATACACTATGTAAATAAAGCAAAGGTTAAATCTAAGGAATAAATATTAGACTATTGGAGAATTACCTATATCTCCAAATTTAGTTATGTATCTATCTATCTCTCTCTCTCTCTATATATATATATATATATATATATATATATATATATATATATATATATATAATCTTTGGCATACTGTCCTAGCGGACTGTAGCTATAGCAAGCTTTTCCCACCTAGATTTTGTCGCAGCTATACTTACTCTTTGTTAACTCCGAGTCAATTAAACAAAAAGCGTCGATTAGAAAGTCAAAAGTTTCCTCAACCGACCTCTCTGTAACCCTGCAGTCTTGGTAAAATATTTTGGTACCAATGAAGCCGTTCCAATAATAGTCACACGTCTTAACACTAGTAACCAATGTTTTAAGGCCGAAATGTTTGGTTTCATCATTCCGGTTTAGAGAACTTTTTAAAGTACACTTTCGAAGTACCAAATGTGCTATAAGACGGGTTAAAGTTTCTTGCTGCCGTTGAAGTTATTGTGTGTTAAAGTAAAATTATTTAATAACACTGCCATTCTATTCTCTTATCCCACTGAAACACGTGTTTACGCTATTGCACATATGGGGTCTGTTTCTTGTATTTCTACCGTATACACTCGATTATAATTCCGGTCAAGATGCAAATTGCATAATGAGAGAGCAGGTCAGGGTCTATGTAGTTTATTAGGAGTAATCAATAGAACAAGCGACATAAATAAGTGTATGCGGTACTTGTACGCCTGAATCAATATTACACAAACAGTTGAAAAACTGAAAATGTCACATATCTTCGACTTCAATTATACAATTTGATACACGTTTATTTTTAAGATCGGGGAAGCCATACGTTGAAATTAAATTTAACGTAAAGCCTCATTTTAAAAAAATATCGACTCTCACTGAATAAGAAGGTGGGTTGAACAATTAAACTGACTGTCGTTAATTCGCGTTATAAATCATTTGTTGGATACAAAATTAAGTCGACCTTGTGTTCCAATACCTGGCAGCAATCACTGACGTTACATACATATTGCACTTGGATAAATTCTGTAAAGGTTCTGTCCGTCTAATGCCATGGTAGAAAGTGAAATTCAGTGTCGTCTTTAATATAGTTTGTAGATTGATTTTGATCTTTTCGTTTAAATTTTGTCGCTAGGAAGAATTAATTGCTCTTGGTTCTCGCAGTATAGTATGTATACTTATTACAGTATTTTTTTTTTTTTTTTTACATTTCCAATTAAAACACTTGGATGTACCATGAACGGGCACACAAACAAACGGAAACACAACTATTAATTTGCAGTTAATTCGTATTCCGACTATATGTCGCAAGCTATGCCCCTATATTGTGGTTGTCTGTGTCGAACTTTTTTTTGTATTAAATGAGCAGATACGTCATCAACCAACGAACGTAAGAACGCACTACACATTAGTTTGGTTTATCGATCGTTATATAAATGTGTATGAAAGAGAAACTTTGATTGTCTCATTTAAACAGCGTAAAAGGCCCGGTTAAGTCCCAAATATCATGAATATATTACATGCGAGCACAGTGAATGTTTACGCCGGGGTATGCATAACGTGAAAAACGAGAAAATATCAGCACAGGTGGCCACGAGGGATGACTGGAACGTGGCGGATTGTCTTTCGTGGATATATTTGTCACATGGTGAAAATATAGGAACGAAAAGCATATGAAAGTTATTTCTCCGATAATTATCTTTATTTTACACTTTTATATAGTTACAGAACAATAAGAGTTGAACAGTGTTTGTATGTTGGTAGCGGCACCTATCGCATATGTACCAGCCCTGCCGCCCCCCCCCCCCCCCGTTCCGCAGCTAACTAAATAATATCTGGACCACCACATTAAGGCTGTCTTCGAAAAGGACTGTGCCAAATTAAAGCACACAGGTATTCGCTCATCTCTAAACAAAGACGGAATAAGGTCAAGTCAAGGACTCAACGTGCTAAAGAACTCACTTCCTGGGGTAGTAGGTTTAAGCACTATATGAACAAAACCACTGGGCCTATATCAAAAATACAGTGCAAATAAATTAATTAAAATTATAATTTGAAATCTATATACTGAATAGATAGAAAAGGGGCTTTCCATCGATCGTACATTGTATGCTTGGAAAATAATCATATAAAGATTTTTTTTTTTTTTTACACAGAATGACACCATAGCGGAGAGAGAGAGAGAGAGAGAGAGAGAGAGAGAGAGAGAGAGAGAGAGAGAGAGAGAGAGAGAGAGAGAGAGAGGAGGGGGGTGCATACATATCTTGGTCTTAGTCAGCGAAAAGAACGAGCTTGTCATGGTGAATGTATACATCGATCCCTTCAGACCGACACAGACGTAATAAATACGCCACGTCAAATTCAATTCTTTCTTATTTTTGTGATAAAACACGAATATGGGTTTGTATTTATAACACACTTCTACTTTTAGGCCTTAACATATTTCAGCCAAGCTATATGAATTTAAGGACAAACTGACATTTATAAACGTGTATTGCGTTGCATGTAAGAATACTAACTCTGAGAACATCTTCATAGTTCCAGCATCGGTGTGCCATATGGACTCAGCTCAGTATAAAACACCGGATCCTTAAGGTGAAATCTACCAAGACAGAGACCTCAGTATAAAACACCGGATCCTTAAAGTGAAATCTACCAAGACAGAGACCTCAGTAAACCGAAAGGTCTTGAAGCTTGAACAGTTTTCTAGTTCAAACGCTTCCCTTCATTCAATAAAATTCGATCAAACTCCTCTAAAACCAAAAATTGAATACGGTCAAGGTCAAGAGAGAGAGAGAGAGAGAGAGAGAGAGAGAGAGAGAGAGAGAGAGAGAGCATTAGCGTCTAATATTACGCATATTAATACGAGACGAATCAATGATTACTGACTGATTTATCAATTGGTCGGTTTACTGACCGATCGTTTATTTCATCAGTATATGTTAGATCCAGCATATGTTTTAAGCATAATATTCTATATGCAAAATTTATGAAATAATTCTAGGAAAAGATATTTGATAATTGGTGAAACTGTACATTAGTGAAAGGGTTAGGGTCATGATGAACCAGTGAAAACGCAAAGGACAATTTAGCATAACAGGCTTGCTTCATCTTACGTAAGCTACTGAACGACGTGAAGCAGCTGATACATGCATTAAACTTTATATTTAATTCTAGGTATAAGGCAGCTTTGTTTCTTTTATATTTATATTTAGTTTGCCCTCTATATTTGGCTGACATTTAGCTCCTGAAACATGTAATCCGCTTATCCCAATATCCATATGTAGTCATCAGTGACACTGACAGAATAAACAAAATCAGCCATTAACTGTTGTATGTAATTTCTCATCAAGCTTTTGAAGCTCTGGACTCCTACTAAGCTACATGTACTTTTGACTTGTGTTAATAGAAAGTTGAGAGAATTCCAAATTTGCTATGGCTTGCTTGTATATAGTCTAACAATCATACGAACAAAAATAAGATTTTACATACAATGTATATCAGATATTTAGTCATGCCATTATTGATGCGTAACACAGAAGTCAAGCGTAGAAGAATATGTACACACTGAACGGCAGATGATGGACGGAATTCATCAAGCACGATAATAAATTTGTTTTCAACCCTGTGATGTCCCCGTGAAAGTAGGGTAACCATTCATTTTCCTCCATTCTAAGTACTCGTGTAGCTGTTGGACGCACTCTTTTGTAAAACATGCAACGGCTATCATGTCTGAATCAGCTTGCTTCCGGGTCCTGGTAAGGCTCTGACCTCGACTTTTAGCATCCATAAAGACCGGAAATGAGCTGAATTTGCCCGGAAGCCTGAACTGAGGAGCAACCTGTACTATGTCTCCTTGTATAGCCCTGCCAAATGTATCCCTGAGCCCAGTAAGCAGCAGTACAGCCACCAGAACTGACATGATTCGATCTAAAAGTACAGAATACTCATTTGGGTTTTCAAAATATCGCAATGCAAGTGTAAAACATGGTGGGTAGCTATTGACAAAAATAAAAATGCATTAAAATATAGCTGTTTCGTCACTTTTTGAAATCATTACCATCGTTTTATTTCATAAAATACTTCGTTACTTCGTAGTTTCTCTCTCTCTCTCTCTCTCTCTCTCTCTCTCTCTCTCTCATTATTTATTATTGATATACCATGTGCTCTAAACCTATTTTAACATTTAAACATTCAACAAGGTCATGTTACCTCTTGTAGGAAAGTGGGTACGCGGAGACTATATTATTATGTTGTCATGTTTTGTTTCATGATAGTAAACGGAGAAAATAACCAGACTTTTTTGTGGAAACTAATTTTGGTTGTCCCGCAACGACAATGACTGGTGCATCGACCTTAGTCCAAAATTAAGTTCACTGTGTACCTGACTAGCTACATTGATTTTGTAAACAACATAATACATAGCTAAAATTTCTCTATGAGTGTGGATTAAATATTCGGATCATTATTAATGCAAACATGTTTATCTTAATCTGACTCTAGGACATTAGAATTCTCTCAAGAAAAAATCTGGTCTACCTGATGATTGCTATGTTCTTCGTTATAATTTTACCAATTGACCTATCTTGTTGGATTATATTATTGTGATACCTCAAAATGCTGCTAGCACATCATCGCAATTCAGGCTATTGGCACATTACCACGTTCGAGACTACAGGCACATCAAGACATTAAATATTGGAACGTTCAGAAATGCAAGCGTTCATGCCACCCAGCGCTACCAAATAATATGCAGATATTATTAAAAATATACTGAACTAGCAATAAAAACAGACATAAAGAAACATACACCCCCACCAAAAATAAAAAGAGCTTAAAGAAAGAAAACAGAAAAACACAAATATATAAATATACTTACTTTTGACTCTCATTCTTCTAGTTTGCTCAGTATATGCTGTGGTGTACGTGTGTCATGTCCGTAGTGCTTTTATAACATTGAAGAAAAACTAGTACCACAGTCTTTATGCATTGTGTCCATGTTGTTACTAATGTGAAACAGATGATCATTAATCCTGGATACTGGAAATTGCACCCAAAGCTCTGAATACTATCAATTAATTCTGGGATTTGCAAATCAAATGTTGGACGATGAATCCCGGAAATAAAAAGTAAATAATTTACTAAGGTCAGATTTTCCATTTTGAGGTTGGAATAAAATGACAATATTAATAAAATCGGTACGAAAGAGTTATTCATGCCACCGAATCTTAGATCCAGTGACCGATTTAAGGCAAATTTTTCATGTGTCAAAGAGGTTATTACTGGACCGCATACCTTCTATACTTAATATTTAGATTTTTTTATTCACAAAAGGATTTAGATTCAGAATAAACACATTTAAACTTGCGGAATGGCATTGAATGACCAACATGTTACGAATATATCGTATACTACTATGGTCATAGTAATAGACTAAGTATCACTGGAGAGAGAGAGAGAGAGAGAGAGAGAGAGAGAGAGAGAGAGAGAGAGATTTAAATATATGCTTTGATACGTAGAAAACGAATGCATAAACATTTTCTTGTCAAATATTGATAGATCTTTATCTAAACAACAAATCATTATAAAATTACAAAACTACGAACAACGATCAATTTTGTTCGTATAAATCCCTAAGAACATCACTAATCTTTGCAAATATTTATGTCAAAATTTGGGGGTAGTTCGAGACAGAAAACGAAAGTTCATGACTAATTGCCTCATGCAAATTAGTACAAAATCTTTCTGATGTTTTAAAAATAAGTGATCCGAACGAAAGGATCTGTAAATTCAACAACTGTTTTAAATTAATTCTCCCACACGTTATTTACGCATCGTGTTCTACCCATCTGCTTGTCTGTTCCCATGTAATTTTAGCTGGTACTTCATCCGCTTCATGTCAAAACATATATCCAGGGATGAAAATGGTATAGATGTGTCTGATTAATGTGTGATAATCAGGGAGTGTAGACCAGTCTTGATAAAAAGACTGAATGACTTTGCAGTTTATTGGGCCTACACTAATGGTTTATTAATTTGTTTGCCAGCGGTATATTTTGTTGAATTTTAAACGCCCGCTCTTACCTAAAATGGATTAATAATTGATTTTTAAATCTAATGCAGGAAATGACAGTAGGTCGGAAGTTCTCTCTCTCTCTCTCTCTCTCTCTCTGGATTTTTTTGTGTGTGTGTGTGTGTTCAAATAAGCTGTTAAAACAAAATGGCCCAGCTTCTGTTCAGGATTTGAATGGTTCTTGTAATTAACATAACCGAATCGGATATTGAAACATTTGTGCGTCTGACGTACAGACAATAAAACAGTTATAATGGAACATTGAACATCAATAATATCTAACAATGTCAGTTTTCAGACTGCCTCGAGAAAACGCACGGCAAGTCTGACATGCTTTATATTTTTGAAGGATGGTCAAAAGGTCAAAAGGTCAAAAGGTTATCTTGTATAGAGGCGGAGCTTTTAGTCTGAGTGGTTGTATCTGTACGACACAGTCCAGCACAAAATTGACCAGTTACGTTCATATTGAGGGGACAGTTCAAATCCAAAGTCAGAACGAAAATGACACTGCTGAGTTAAGTTTCGTTTTGGACATCCGCCATGTTATTAAATCCGATCCAGGCGCCCTTTACTTTCTCGCTTACGAGTCTGTTCTTTAACTTACTTACCTACGCAGCTCCCTAGGTACAAAAGGTTAATAAGGAATGGAGGTTGTTAGGGCATGGAGATGATAGAACTAAGTCCACGAAATCTACAGTTGAATTATGAAAGCAATCCCTTCAAAGATCGGGAACCTATATCCATACAGAGAAAATATAGCCAAAAGTTTACAGTATTTTCAAATGTTGTTGGCTTAGTAAGGGGGTGAGTGGCGGGATGGGGTGTGATAGGACGTTATATAATGATTCTACAAGTATATACTATATATGAAAATAACCCATCCTAAGGTTTGATACCTAAAAGCCTTTCCGAAATATCTGACGCAACTCTAACGACAGATTTTCAAGTGCTCTTATATTTTCTCAAAATGAATATTCGTATTGTCAATTAGATCTTTAAACATGCTATTAGACTTTCAATGATAAAAGCATACATGAAAAAATTGTCAACTGCGATAAAGGGACTTATCATTATGTGGTTAACCTGTATTAATATAAATAAAATCATGAACGAATGCAATTTTAATAAAATTGGTTCATATATCGCACAACGCCAGCAAAATGGCAATACTGGGGAGCATCAATGGATTAAACAGAGCAGTAATAAGTGCATTCAAAATATTATCAGCTGATAAAAAGGCATCATTTATTGTTGTGCCGGACTGTCACGGGATAATATCGACTGACTCCGATACAGCCATCGTGTTAAAGCAGTATACAATTATTCCCTTCTTTTAAAGTCCGCCTTCTAATGTTTTAGGATTTCTGTCTGTGGTACTCCTGTACAAAAAATATAAAGTTAGAAAATGTTTAGTGGTTCTGCGGAATTCAAGTTATCTCATAAATAATTATTTTGAGACTAATACATACACCCAAATTAATTTGTTGATAATACTCATATAGCGGGATTCACTAATGCCCCCTATCGCGTCACGTCCATTAATATGTACCTCAAAGTTCTCCATCATGACTTGCATGTTATGAAATTGTCATTATATATCCTGTGTTCTGACAATTAAACGTTGAACCCAAGGCTTATGTTTACTTTAGAAAGTAATTTATTTGTGTTGTACAAAGTGGAACTGCCTTAAGGTCACGATATCATGATCTATATATATTATGAAGAGGGATTAAGTCCGTGGAAATTCAAACCAAGAAAGGATCGGATAACTTGCACCAGAAGTCAAATGAAGGATACAATGAAAATGAATTCATCAGTAAGGTAGGCATTTCATCGATCGAACCTCCATGTGGTAACATCACCTAAACGTTATGTTGTTTCAGGACAAAATCTAACGATTTGTTAAAATCGGGATAAACTTTGCTTTATTTTAGCATTTTCATTCTAGTAACTAACAATTTTATTTTTTAATTTTTAATTTTTCTATCTTTATTTTCTTTATGATCTATTTGATATTTTAAATGTACAAGTCTTATTTTGAATTCTTTAATTTTAAGTCTTTCATCTTTTATTTAATACATGACTGCCTTTTTAAATCGAAGCTGTACTTAAAACGTAATCAACGTAAGCATCATCTTTACGAACTACTGCATCTACTGTTAAATCTAAGAAACATGTTTATTATACTATTTCTGAAATTGTTCCTGGTTAATTAAGTTTTTGATCTACTTGCTTTAATGTTCGTAAAACAGGTATGTTTTACAAAGCTTTTATTTCCTTGCTGTGATGGCAGTAATAAGGAAAAGCAAATTAATATGGTCAGTTTGAGACATCAAGATATTACGCTCATTCTCTGTCTTAGGTTTGTACATGTGCAAGCTATATAATGTTTTCGCAGAAGAAACACATTATTAGAAAAATAACTAAGAGACGATCTCTGACGCAGTTTATTTGTGCGAAAAATAACCATGAGACGATGCCTGACACATTTTAGTTGTCAGAAAAGTAACTAAAAGACGATATCGGACACATTTTAATTGTCAGAAAATAACTAAGAGACGATATCACACACATTTTAGCTGTCAGAAGAATATGTAAGAGACGATATCTGACACGTTTTAATCAAAACTCTGTGGATCTATCATTTTATCTGATTGATTCTTAATTCACTCTTGGTGGATGCATGTTCTACTACTAAGTCTAGCATATAAAAGAGTTTGGCATTTAAGTGTGGAACCTTTCCAACATACTTTCTGATTGACTGTCATGTAGAACACGTCAACTCTGATTCAGGACTCCATGACAGTGTCTTAAATCGCTAGAACATCTCCAAAGCCACAAGGATTTGATATTTAAATGTGGCCGTGAAATATGTGCCATGAATCGCAAAATCAGATCATATAAAGGATTTAAATTCAATTTTTCAAGAGGGAAATACGATTCTTTTATTCCCCATATATGGAGTGTTCTCTTTTGAAAACCATTATGCTACATCCAGGAAAAATTAAAACCAACAAAAACAAAACAAAACAACTAAAGGTAGTATTTTCCATGCACGCATTGTTGTCTTTGAAGGGTCAAAGGTGACGTAGTTTAAAGATGTTCTATAACTCTGTATGGTAGTGCAATGATTCGCGCCAAATTTATGTATCCGCAACATTCTCGCGTTCATGAAAGGAACGATTTTAACACTGGAATATCCGTACCATTAGTGGAAAAATAAAGCATTTAGAAAATGTTACTAAACTTTATAATTATTTTAAAATATGGGTACCAGCACTATAGAGACATATGTTCGTTAGGAGCATTATTAGCGCCAACATAGATGTAGACGGACATCTACAAAACAAAAATTGTAGGCTCATTTTTCGATTTTTACCTTAAGAGCTCATCCGCGAGGGGGTGAGTGGGCAAAGGGTCATGATTTGGTGGACAGATGATAAAAAATTGCTTGAAACTTTCGATACTGCACTCAATGTGCAGCATGGAATAGACCTTCGATTCGATAAACATGAGGCTTTAACTGTCCATAAAGGGAAGGTTTTGCTTTTATTAGTGTCCTTTGCAGACAGGTTTCAATATAATTGATGAAACGAAGAATCAAAGTGCATATTTTCTTTCGTAAATGCCACCCCCCCCAAAAAAAAGAAAAGACCCCCCCCCCCAAAATACCCCCAAAAAACAAAACAAAAATCAACCCAAAACACAAAGCATCATACCCCTAACCAAAAGTCTAAAACGTCTGTGAGCACGCCTTTGATGGTTGCAGATATTCCAAACATGCGAACCGGAGAGAATGGGTTTTCGAAGAATTATTCCACAAATTTCAATAAAAATCAGAGAGTGCATTGATTCCATTTTCCAAGCTATTAAACTTTCGAGCAAATATTAAGGCCAGTTTTACACTCATCTTGTCTGTGTTACAGGTCTGTGACTCTTTGTATAACAGTGGTATTTCTTGCAATCTCACTACGGGCAGTAGGCACCAGTCCTGTAGAGAATCCGACTCCTGAGAAACAGGACATGAAAAAATTGGGTGCTGTTTTCACAGAACTGCTATCCAGCGGGGCATCGGGAGAAAACAACCGCTTGTCTATTGTATCCGAGGAAACGGTTGAACGGCTATCAAACCAAGGGACGCTACTTCGATTCTACATTGAGCCAAGACCAAATCTTCCGAACAGTTTTCGCTCCCTTAGAGTTAAACGAGAAAATGGTGCAACAATTCCCGTACTTTGCATGACACAAGAATGTATTCGGATATTGCAAGATTTATTAGCCAAAGATTCTGGCATCTTAAGTGGAAGATGGGGATAGAAATTTGAGCGCTATATACAGGATTGTGCTAATTCATAGTTTGTATATAAATGGATATTTATTCAATATTAAGTGGTAATAACGAACACGCAATCAATCGCATTCCTCGTGTTCTAGTGCACATACTTGTTGAGTAAATGTGAGGTCAAAATTATGTTCTTGTTTGTCTTTCTTATTGTATGGATTTTACAAATTTCTACTGGTCAACGAACACATTGCTCATCTATTCGTACGGTCATTTTCCAGGCATCATTTCATCTATCTCTCCTTACATCCATCCTTACATCCAAACTATGTATGTATGAATATATGTATGTATGTATGTATGTATGTATGTATGTATATATGTATGTATGTATGTATGTATGTATGTATGTAGGTAGGTAGGTAGGTAGGTAGGTAGGTAGGTATGTGTGTATGTATATATGTATGTGTGCGTGTGCGTGCGTGCGTGCGTGTGTGTATGTACGTATGTGTCTTTGCATGGTTTCTGACTGTGATGACTATGAGTTTGACCAGTTACTGAATTCTGTTCTAAACTTGGGTGGATTTTATAACTTCAAGTTGTTGACAAAAGTAAGTGAAGTGGAGGTCTTAAAAATGTCTAGGTGGTATATTCTCTACAAATATGAACATAACCTGGAGATGCACAAATAATACAAGAAATACTAAGAACAATCGCATATCTAGATTTGATGATACATTTGAAACAGTTTGGCGATTCTCTTAGAAATGCAAAAAATAAATAAATAAATAAATAAATAAATAAATAAATAACAAGAAAAACAACTTCTCTTCCCAACGTCACCCCTCCATCAACCCCGAAATTAAACAAATGAACAAAACTATTTTAGTTGGTCCTTAATTTCTTGGATTTGTCTCAAAACTAGACAGAAAATTAAAGAAACTAAGGAAAACACTTATCAACAATGTAGATTTTATAAATCAGCAAACATGTTAAATCCTACAACAGCTATTGTAAGTGTATACTAATAGCGGTAAGTGTATACTAATAGCGGTAAGTGGGGATGGGCTAGATAGCAACATTAATAATAATAATAATAATAATAATAATAATAATAATAATAATAATAATAATAATAATAATAATAATAATAATATTGTTATTATTGTTATTATTATTGTTATTATTATTATTATTATTATTATTATTATTATTATTATTAACATTTTTACAGAATGGACTAGATAAGCTAAGAAAAATAAAGAAACACCATGGAAAAGTTAGATATTGTATTACCCTGTCCTCTCCTACCCCCCCCAAAAAAAAACCCCAAACAAAAACAAAACAAACAACTCCACCCCCAACTCCTGCTCCACTGACAGTATTCAGTAAGAAAGCGGCATTGCGGATGATATAAATTTTCGTATACAATAATCTGAATGATTACTGGAAACCCAGATCTAGTAGATTCGTTTTCTAAAATATACTTTATATATATTGCCATCAGATATACTTTATACATATTGCCATCAGATATACTTTATACATATTGCCATCAAATATACTTTATACATATTGCCATCACGTTAAAGCGATTACTAGACCATTTATGAAGGTTGATGGCATGTCTCTTTGTTTTATAAAATATTAACAAAGAAATGATATTTAATTAATGGTTAATTCTCATTAGTTTAGTTCTATAAGTTCTTAATATCTCTGTACATGACCATACAAAGTATGCCTGAAATTCAGTGAAACTATTGCAATCATGTTATACCCGATACCGCAATAATAACAACCACACTATGTTTAATTCAAGTGAAATAAAGTATCTAACGATTCTTGAGATAAGTACAAATCATTTATAGGCTATGTTTAATAGGTATGGCTTATATACATGATAGAATATGTGTAATATGTTTGAATTATATAAATTTTACAAGTATGCAAGTATGCAAGAGATGGTTACTTTATCAACTTGAGGCAGTATATATACAAGGTTAAAATTGTAAAGTTGATACATTATACAATGCTTGGTTTGAAAACTTGATACATTATGAATACAATGCTTGGTTTATAAGTTTGATACATTATGGATACAAGGTTTAGTTTATGAATTTGATACATTATGGATACATGATTTAGTTGTAAACATGATAGGAAATGGATAAAAAAATTTAATCTATGAGACTGACAGAACATGGATAAAGGGTTGATTAACTAATTCGATATAATAAGCATGAAAGGTTTGATTTATGAACTTGAGAGATTATGGATTAAAGGTCATGCTTATTAGTTAGCATGGATAAAAGGCATGGATTATAATCTTGATAGACCAAGGAAAAGTAAATTGATAGAGCTTGGGCGAAACGTTTGGTTTATAAACATGACAAGAATTCATAAAAGGTTTTATTTATTTATACATTCTGATTTACACGTTTACATAAAAAAATATGAATAAAAAGGTTTGGTTTATAAAATGGACAGAGTATGGGCTAACAGTATGGATTATACACTGAACTTGATTGAGTATTGATACATGATCTGACTGCTAAAAGTGATAGGATATGGGTGCAATGTTTAGCCTGTAAACCTGCTATAATATGAATCAAAGGTTGGGTTTATATATTTCATTGTACAGGGAGGAAAGGTTTTGATTCACAAACTCGATAGAATATGGATACAAATTATAGTTTATATAGTTGGAAGAGTATGTATACTTTTGCTTGTTGATAAACCTGCAGTAATATAGGCAAAAGATTTGATTTAGTAACTTGATACATTATGGATCAAAGATTTGGTACTGAAACTTGATAGAGTACGGACCAAAGATTTGGTACTGCAGCGTGATAGAGTGTGGACCAAAGAATGGGCTCTAACGCTATATAGAGTATGGAACAAAGATTTGGTTCTGAAACGTGACAGAGTTTGGAGAAAGATTTATTTCTGAAACTTGACAGAGATCAAAGATTTGGTTTTAAAACTTGATAGGCCATGTATAATATATATGTTGTTTATAAATATGATACATGTATATATATATATATATATATATATATATATATATATATATATATATAACTATATATATATATATATATATATACACCATATATAAAGGCTAAAAAATATGGAATTGCCGGAAAACTGTCATCAATAAAAATATACAGAATCAGTCGCTACCGAGAAGTCTTTCATCGAAAGTCACTCTTACCAACATGTAATATATGTAATATATGTGATATGGCCTTTTCGACACTCACTCTTACCAACATGTCATGTATGTGATATGGCCCTTAAGCCTCTGCATTGCATCCTCCGCTTTATCTAAGTTGAACAAATTATGTTGAAGATTATTTGAGTTTCGCTGTCTTGGTTACCTGCTGATAGTGTGTTTCGCTGTCTTGGTTACCTGCTGATAGTGTGATTCGCTGTCTTGGTTACTCGCTGTCTTGGTTACCTGCTGATAGTGTGATTCGCTGTCTTGGTTACCTGCTGATAGTGTGATTCGTACATCCTCAGTTACAGACCCAATACAATTAAAAACTAATTTACCAAAATTAATATATAGGCCAAAGATAGAGTTGTTACGTTTAATCAATATAGCACATACAATTTCCTAATTACGTAACTGATTAGCGATCTTTCATATTTTGATATTTTCTTTTTAAACCATCGATTTGTTTTCTGTCCGACCCTAATTGTCATATAGTACAAATATTTTTCCGGGATGCCGATTGATCTATTTATACTGGTAATGGCATAGAGACTGCATCTAGTACCTGTTTGTGGTGCATGCATTTGACGACGTTCTTAGTTGAAAACAAAGGCTAAACTCTATATAAGGGTCTCATGGGAGAGTTGTTATTGTACCAAGTGAGCCACCCTCTATAAATAAAAATTACGATGACGATGACGATGACGATGATGATTATTATTATTATTATTATTATTATTATTATTACAGTCTATCTGGGACGATGCATATAGAATTGTGGTTGGTTAAATAGGATTATAAAGATCTGAGAAACTTGAGAGGATGCAGCATGATTTGACCAATCAGCAGAGCAGATATTACCACTTCTACTCTTTTGTTTAAAATCAAAGCTTGTCAATTTGGCGATTAATTTCATTCGCATTTGTAATACTGTTGATATTCCCTTAAACACAGAATCAAGCTAAATCTAAGCAAATATTAATACCGAAAATAACTGGGCAGATTTAAAAAATTCAGCACAGAAAAAAAAAAAAAAAAAAATTACAATTTTTAATCAAGCATCTAATTATTTATATGATATCCTTCCAGATTTTGCACAGATGTTTACAGAATTTAATCCTCTGCACATGAACAAGGATTATGCTAATCCCAAGGGAACACAAATTTTTATCATATCTAATGTGCGATACATATACATGGCCGTTTTTTGTCTATCTCGGCCAAGGGGGAGCAAGCCAGGTGTTTAGTAGGAATTTATCTGATTATTAAACTTCCATATCGACTTTCAAACCACAACAACACGATCTTCGATCAGCATATTTACCTACAAGTCAACAATGATAAAAAGTCGAAGTGTGGGGGCCTACCATATTTCTCTACAAGTCAACAACGATAAAAACTCGAAGTGTGGGGGATCGTTGTCAGATAAAGCTTTCCGATCATGTACAACTTGAATACACGTATCTATTTATGTTATTAACGTACTCGTTCGCATTAGTTGTTGATGTATGTAATACTTGACGAAACAACATGACTTATAGTGTTACTTCTCATGTAACATTCAATATAATATAAAGTAGGAAGTGAACTCTTTATCCACTTTTTGTTAATCCCCTCCCTACTACAGGCACCATCGAAAAAACTTAAGACCAATTATGTCAAGTATTAACATACATACATGAATTTTAAATTCTTCCTTTTCGCAGAAAACGTGTGTCCTCAGTGCAATTTGAGACAAGCAGATCAATATTATCCATTTCCAATGGTTACTACAAACCCTGTAAGTGATGTTTTTCTTTTTTCTTTTTGTGTATTTTGTGTTTTTAAATTAGGAAAACACACACACACAGCAAGCGAACATATTTCTGCACGCCTGCTCAGTAATTCATATTCAAAATTTCCTCTCCGTTCACATCTCTTTTCTTCAACCCCTACATATATTCCGCCAATCCCCACCCCACCCCTCCTCCTATGATTTCTAAGTCCGGTTGTAATATTCTAAAAAAAAAAAATGATTCCAGACTGAAAATGAGTATAGAATTTTCCGCATTTTATGGATTTTTCATCATGAAAAATTATGGATATTTTCAAGGTCGATTCTCTTTGCTAAATAAACCATTTTATTTCGAATTATTTTACTTAATCCTTAAAGATTCGTTTCAAGCTATCTGTTGTGTTTGAAAATATTGCAAACTGGAATGAAGAAGTACAGAAACCATATTGAAATTAACAATTGCACATCTTGCATTTACGAAGATGTTAGCAGTCTCCAACAGCTCAGGAAGAGAATAATTATTATAAAGAAACTGCATTCCGACTAAAGTTATCATAAAAACAAAATGTTGACCCTGGATTTAGTTTTGCAAATTTTAGTTCGAGAACTGAATTTGCAAGCATATATAGCCAATATTGTTTTGAACTATATACATACACTAATACACACACACACACACATACATACATACATACATACATACATACATACATAAGTACGTATGTACATACATATGTACACACTGTTAGCCTTCTCTTTGTGAGGTTTAACGCTGTTATTCAGCACAGGACAGGCTATACAAGGCGGCTAGTAAATTAAGTATAGGAAAAAATCTGCAAGAAGCCTGAAAATAAATAATCCCCCCCTCCAAAAAAAAAACCAACAAAAAACCCCCAAAAACCCCAAGGCAACAAAACTACCGACGGGAAGCTACTGGTAGAGACATACATACGTACACTGGTAGAGCCGAGATTCGAACTCACTAGGAGAGATGTGAGAGTCATCCGTTAAGGCTACGATGTTAAAGTGGACGTTCCATAATGAGTTAATATTAATTAGCGATTATTATATACACAAAATAATGTTCGTAAAATCTGCTTGCGAAGTTATTATCAATTTCCACCCCAAGAAGTCAGATTGCACTGTATGAAAATCATGGGCTTTGAATAAACTTACAGCCAGTGTTAGGAATAATGTTCATGTATCAGTGATGAATGTGATTAGGCAGTCGAGCTGAATAGTTACATGAAAAGCATCGTGCAAGCAATCCACTCAACAAAGTTTCATGATTCTTGGTATATATATATATATATATATATATATATATATATATATATATATATATATATATATATATATATAT
>JAECUM010031613.1:0-11423 GCA_016617855.1 Megalonaias nervosa | reverse complement strand
ATTGTTAATTGAATTGTAAATGTGTGTGTTGGATTGTAGATGAATAAAACTGTTAACATTACCATTACCATTTGTTCCCATAAACGTTTCGACCCTTTATCCCTATACAACATTTGTTCCCAGAACGCATTTGTCCCCATAACACCATTCTCATGGTAAATCTATGGCAATTTTAATAGCATTTCCAGCTTGTTTCTATACCGTCATGTAATGTAAACCTATTGGTTAATGTTAATCCTCGCATGTCTCACAATAGCCTCATAATAGTACTCAGGTGGAGAATATCGTCATGACTTTTCCTCTTTGTGTAAGCATATGTATGTCTGTATTATCGGGATTCAGCTTCTCATGTTGTCGAGATTTAGTTCTTAGCATACCCCATTACAACAATACAGTTTTTTTCCTGACTGAAACGCTGATGATAAATACAATTCACTACCATTGATTTTAGGGTTAAATAGGAATTATGTACAATTGGATCAATTGATTTTAACTGCGATAATACAAATAATTTATATTTTTTTTCTTCTCTTTCTTTACTTTTAAAAGAGGCTTAAAACCATCACAACACCAACGTCGGAATGGGGGCCCAATGATGGATCAATGACACGCGAGCATCAAATGGATTTTATCGCAAATGACGTCAAATATGGCAATGATAATCCCGTATTTATTGTTGATGAGAAAGAAACCCATCAGTTCTAAATAATTCTTGTCATTTCAAAGTGAAGGTGTAAAACTATTACTCAATAGCTTGCTTGTGATACTTACCTCTTAAAATCAACAGTTTATACAAATGATCCATTTTTATTCATAATGTTTTCCATACGTACTGAATTTTAATATTTGTCGATCTGCAGACTCAAAGGAGCCATGGCCGCAACAGGTAATGTGCCCCGAATCACCCGTACCTAAATTGCTTGCAAGAAATATAAACAGCTTTATACTTATGGCATATGAGAACCAAACAAAAAAACACAAAAAAAAAAAAAAAAAAAAAAAAAGGAAGCAAACAACACCCCCCTCCAAAAAAAAATCCAACTCGTGAATCAGTAAGTCCTCGTCCTGGTAGACTACCAGGGTCGTTATTGGAACCCTAGAGAGATAGACTCGTTTTCAATTTTCAGGTAATATCCTTAAGTACACTTTAAAGATAGAAAGAAAGAAGCATTCATCTTGGGTATCAGAAATTGGCGTAATGCTATTAGGCTCTATTTTGGAAAGTAAAATTCGTTTTAGGCCACAGGAGCTTTTGAAGACGATGACAACATCGAGTTATGTGGGTACATTCATTGTCAATTCATTCATGTTGGTGATATGCATTATTTTTAGAGTAAATACTTTGTGAGCCCTCACATCGGGTTTAATTTTTTTATATCAATTTAATTTTTAAATGTTCATGTTTCAATTGTAAGTTTTTAACCCGTGAGTTTGCTGCTTCTTGTGAAAAGTTTCGAGGTAAAATAGTATGTTTTATTTAGTCTAGTTATAAAATTTTGCTTTTATTGATGTAGTACAAGAAGGCAATTTATTATCGTATTTGGTATCTGATAAACACAATCACATTATACATATTTTCTTGGACCTTTTATGTGCTTTTGAATCGTAGCAAAGGTTAAAGCAGGCAATGCTTTGTTGTTTTATTGATTTGTAGAACACGAACAATATGATATAGTATGTTGTTCTAGCTTTTTCTGTTTCCTAAACAAATGTCTGAAAAATTTCTTGTAATTTGTTTTTCAATTCACTGTGACAATGCCTTTTACGCATCGCAGTACATGTATGTATCTTTGACTGAATTAAACTTGTTTATTTTATATTAAATATGTTTTAATGAACGAGTATTTAAACCATTAAAATTAATTAATATCCAGCAATTTAAATTGTTCATATCCTAATATGTATGTTTAATAAATTGTGTCATACTGAATCTCTTTTAGAAATAAAGAAGAATATAAATGTCTGAAATTATTTTATTTGTAAATTTAATGAATTTTATATCGTGCATGTGCTATCGATTTCCCAACAATTAGACAGCCTTAAGTCCAGTTACAAAATTTTGAGACAAGTATTTAAATTCAGTCTGAATTGAGGTGGAGAGTTAGCATTATCCTGTCATATGATCAACAAAATCTATCTGAAAATCAGAATTTAAACAAATGAATTTAGTAATGACATTATGAAACAAAATTTCACTTTCTGTAAAAATTCATAATTGAGAAGAAAGATAACAAAGATATTTCTTTCCTATGAAGGTGTAAGAAATGAATTCAAAACAAGTTTAATTTCAAATTGTCAAATTTTAATTATATTACACAAAATTTACAAAATGTAATAAAGGTATTCAAAATAGTTGTTTAAGTTACGTGTATTTCCAGTGCTTGAGGTTGTTGATCCACTTTCTGGAGTATTGTATTTATTTCTGAAGAATGTTACATGCATAATATTGTAAAGATAAAAGCCGAATCGTTTGGTTCTGGCTGCATTAATTCTAAAGGATTTTGTATTAACAGCTTGAACAGATTCAACGTTTGTAACATGAACAGAATATGTTGTAAACACGTACTAATAAGATCTATGTATTTTTCTGAATAACTTGTTAATACTTGAACATAGATAAAGCTAAGGAACTTTGTGACTATAATGATTTTGATTACGTAAAATGTAATTTTGAGGAGCATGACAAAGGTATTGAAGTTGCATAGGTATAATTTGGCATATGTTTTCTAAAGTGCAATAAATTCTTAGTTGGTGACCAATTGCCCAATCAATATCTTGTATAATTTGAAGCTTTACTGTCACTGCATCGTGAGTCCTTATCGATTTACCAAAGGAGTTTGATCTTGCATACCGTAATGGTCTTTGATATAAAATGAATAAATTTGGACTATGTTAACTTGCAACGGATCATACAAGATATGTATAGCAATGTCAAAAATATTATTATGAGGCGATTGATCCTCAAGAGAGCCTCTCCAGCTTCTAACTGGATATTAACATGGGAGAGCCTCTCCAATGTCTAATGGGAAAGTAAATTGGCAATGGCACTTGAGCGACAAGGGAAATTTAAAATGGGAATGGCACTTGAGCGTCGAGGGGAATTTAACATGGGAGAGACACTAGGGGGAAAAGAGTGAATTTAACATGGGGTGAGGCCTCTTGAGAGACAGGGGAATTGAACATGAGAATGGAACTTAAGTGACCAAGGGAAAATAACGTGGGAGCGGCACATGAGGAGAAATAATCCATTTGGCGACCCTTTAGGACAAAGAGTGACACTTGTGGCAAAATGCACCTGGGAGGAGCGGCATTTGAGGACAGAAAATGGACTTGGCGAACCGTCATCACTTGGCTACCCATACGTACGCCCAGAGCGCGACATAAACAGTTTTTGGGTGCGCCAGATTGAGGTGAACTTTGTATTGCATTTGATGACATTTGGGAAAATGACACACTAAAAATTCGATGTGAAACAAAGACATATACAACAAAAGGTAGGATGGGACAAACAAACACACACACACACACATACACACATTGTTACTGTATTGAGTGACGGTAGAAGTAAGGTACTTTAGTCTGGAGACGAGTGGCTTGAGAGAGAGAGAGAGAGTGTGTTTACATAATGGCAAAATACAGAAACGAAGGGCACCATATTTGGCTTTCTTATTTTTTGTGGTATTATAGGACAAGGAGAAAGTAATATGAATTTATCGTTTGTTTCTAAAGACAACGATGCATTATATGTAAGACATTTTTATTCGCAATTGTTTTCATTCCTCAATTTAATAAAAGAGTAGTGCCGCCCCAGAAAGAAGGTTTCATCACTGATTTGTGCGATTCCTTGTTAGAGAGACTGAAGCGACAAGACGATCGTTTGAGACTCTCCATTCATCACGACAGTTTGCAGTCACCCGTCTGAACCCTGGCAGAACTGATACTCCAGTCATGAAGAAAATTCAACAACTACAACAATCTAACGAGGAGTTTCACATCTCTGATGGAAAAGCTACACTTTACTTGACCCACGTTTACCTTCTGAACAGAAAGCGGACAACGTAGAACAGCGTTATTGGTGAACAACATTCTCAACACAAAACAAAATTCAAATTAACAACGACCAAGGCCAGATGTATTTAGCCCAGGCCATCGTTCTGGGAGGAACGTATTCCGACAAGAGGGACACCGCATTGAGGAAGAGAGACTGGAAAAGCATTCAACAATCTGACCGAGCCAAACTACGAAACGAAGCATAACTACATTTATAGCAGGCAGGCATGTCGAAAGACACTACCTGTGGCATTCGTGAAATGCTCCAACTTCAAGACATTTTGGCTTCACGCTGCACGTTGAAACTGTATCCTCAAGTGGTTCCTGGTCCTCTGGTATTTCGAGAGCCCGATTTTTTCAGACTGCAAATGCATTCACATCTATCATCATCAAGAACACAGTCGGGACCAGCACATTCATTGTGGATAGAGATGTACGTGCTGTTTAGCGTTTAAACCCCACACTCCCGAAAGAAACGAACGAATTAATTGATCTCGTTCCAGGGAACGTTCGTCTGTCCTACGTGCTACAACCAACATCGAACGATGAAAGGTCAACGACAGAAAAATGCTTGCCAATTATTGAGATTATTCTCTACCTATAGATATTTCATTCGCACGAACAACCCCAGAGCCCACGTTCGTAACGGGAAGAAACCATGCCCTTTTCTGTCGCCAAATTGTCGATTTTGAATGCGAATATTACATTCAAAACTACGAAAAGTAACAGGAGGAAGACATGAAAACCAAAAATAGGATGCAAGGAATTTTCATCTTTTTTATTTCGAATACGTGCAAGAGAGCGGCATTCAAGTTCCTAATTTCTGCGTCGCTCATCGGGGTTGCGAGAAGTGCATCCAATCACCCATCTTTTACCATTGACCTCACTGTAGCAAGATTTCGTTATTGTAACGTTTATAAGACTAATGATTTAGTAGACGATTATAATTTTTTATTCGTTTGCCCTGTTTATCAACAGCTTTGTTGAAAATATGTACGTTCCTAATAGTATGCAAGACTTAGTGAGTGTTTTTATTTCTAAGACTCGTAGAAGTTACGCAAACACACATTATGTTAAAACTGGCAATAATACGTCTGCGAAACTTTAGAAAGGCTTTATTTTAGTTTATATATGTTTGAAATATGTTCTAATTAAATTCATTGCATGTATGTAATCATTCTGTCTTCAATTCAGCTTCTTATAATATTTCAATTACTGAACATAGCATGAGTACACACATATACCCGTTAAACGTGCTGAATTAAATGTATCATTGACTTTTTTGTCATTTCATTTCCTGTCGTCCTTCTGTTAATTCTTCTCCGCTTTATCTTATTATAGCATGTACGAAGTAGTGAACTTAGGCATTACGACGATCTTTATAAACCACAGTCCTATGTAAAGTATCTTATTATAGCATGTACGAAGTAGTGAATTTAGGCATTACTACGATCTTTATAAACCACAGTCCTATGTAAAGTATCTTATTATAGCATGTACGAAGTAGTGAATTTAGGCATTACTACGATCTTTATAAACCACAGTCCTATGTAAAGTATCTTATTACAGCATGTACGAAGTAGTGAACTTAGGTATTACTACGATCTTTATAAACCACAGTCCTATGTAAAGTATGTTATTAAACGACGACACATTCTGGGCAAGAATAGTATACGAGTAAGGTCCCTCAGTTGCTATCATTAAGACCCAGAAAGAGTGACCATAATGGAAGTATATATTGGGATTCAGTCTTACATAGGCACCATTGCTATACATCACCATAAATAGCCGCACTGCAGATATGACTAAAAGCATTGTTAAAGCTACGTTAAAAATCCAATACACACACACACACACACACACACACACACACACACACACACAATCCGCCCCGGTTGAATCAAACATAATAATGCGATTGCATGAAAACTTCTGCACTCACCAACCAGAGTGGTTCATTCGTCAGTTCACATGCTATTCCACAAAAAGAAATTTCATGTAGCGTATCACTGCACTAGTGACAGGAATACTTGCCATATTTCCAGGACAGAAAATATAAATTTCCAAGAAAGTCGTGAATTAGAAATTTACTAATGTCACTTCACACTTCGTTAGAAAGATTCCCACGGTCGTGTCATGATAAACGCAAAAGATTTGCTTCATTTCCAAAGACGACACGATCTTGAAATAAATGCTGTTGAGTACTGATTGATTGCATTTGTACTTAGAGATCAGTACTATTAGGCAATCTCTATAGATCTCCAAATACAAACACTGCATTGCGTATAATTCAATGATAGAAGACCAACAGACGGATTGTTTTTGATACGGAGATTACAGACCTAATTGCAATAGGCGACTTTACTCTGCTAAATCCACTGTAAGGTCAGAAAATGAAAGCACCCTATGCGATGCTCTTTTCCTTCACCATTCATTGAACTAATTTCACTGAGAACTCTTCAACGTTGATAGATCTGTTATTTATAATGAATAATGAAAGTTTAATTCTCAGTGGGGTTGGATATCTTTTCCTACATCAATATATCATTGCCCAATTGCATTATTCATCCAATACTTAACTGCAGAAAACCAAATCGTAATTCGTTTCTGAAGCATATATATTTATACGGCCAAGGTGAATATATTCTTCTACGGCATAAAGCATCCATTACCGACTGGGACTGGTTGAATGGGACGATATTGACAAATATGCAAAACAGAAAATATACCTGGCTATATCTGCTTGATATCTGGCCAATGTATGATGAAACGAATGAGTCATTTATCACCACGGCAACCGAAAGGTCAGTATGCAAACGTAAGAGAGACTGTCGAATAGCCAAGAAATCTCACAGACCAATCTTGGTGGACTAAATTTCGTTACCTCCGGAACAAAACAATCTCTGTTATTCTAAAAGTAAACCGTTTCTATACCATCTAATTAGCACAAACTCTGAAATCATGCATTACATGGTCGGAAGGTTGACAGCCATTCCTGAAGGTATTTATTATCTCTCACAGTAATTATTATATGCCGTACCTTCGACACAGCGCTTCGATAATCACTGACGAATTTGAAGTATTTAATGATATGTTATAGAGCAAACTGCACTAGATAAAACAAATGTTAGCTTTCTAGATATAATGTAGGAGAATGTTCAATAATACTAATTCCTGATGAGGTACAAAATGTTTTCAAAAGCCATCGTCTTGGTATGTCTTCTGGGTTTGATGGTCTAAAATATTGTATTCTGCTTGAGATGGGTAATGACCTCTCATATCCACTTTGCTCATTATTTAACAGATCTCTTGGAAAAGCATCCCTACCGAACTCTTTGAAAGAAGCAAACGTTTGTCCAGATGTAAAGAAGGAAGATGATTCCATCGCATCTAAGTACTGAATGATATAACTTCTCAACACGTTTTGAAAGACTTGTTTTAAACACATATTTAATTGCTTCCCTCAAATAAATCATTTTTACACCGTTCCGTTCGGGCTTTATTGAGGCCAACTGTACAGTGAATCTATTAGCATACCTCAATAACATATTCTGCAGAGCAATATATTCCGGTAAGGAAATTACAGTTGGTTTTAGGGACACAATTAAACGACTCGGCAGCATTACTGAAGGGTACTGGTATCACAGGAGGCCTTATAAAATGGTTATATAGCTAATTAAAAGGCAGCGTAAAACGAGCTATACTTCTGAGTATATTTTCAAAATGGAGCTGGTGTGCTCCAAGGACCCGTCTTAGGTCCCTTACTTTTTTTAATATACACAAATGATGTCGTCTAGGGTTATAGTTAGGGTTACACCCTATTATGTACACCGAAACATAAGTTTACAGCAGGTGATACAAGTCTCTCTCTAATCTTTCTAAATAAAATCTAAATGGTCAAATAATTGGCTTCTGTCTTTCAATCCGCTAAACCTGAATCCGTGCCAATTTTCTGGAAAATTTATAAATCCTTCCATTCACTATTTTATATATATATATATATATATATATATATATATATATATATATATATATATATATATATATATATATATATATATATATATAAGTTGGCGCCCCAAACATTATTTTTCTCGAATGACTGCTCACGACACCAACAAAGAGACTGTATAAAGGGAAAGGCATGATCAAGAATTGATGTAATGCGTAAACTCATTATTCCAACTTCACAGAAAATATTTAGTATTTATATTTACGTCTTTTATACGACCTATTATGGATTATGGTAATTTTCGTCGGAGACAACTGCCCATTTCTCAAGAAAAATGAACTCAAACATTCCAACATCAGGCAGTCAGAATTGTGACTGGTGCAACAACATTAGTATCTTTTGAAGCACTACACCGAACAATATGATGGAAAACTCTTGAATCCAGAGGACAAAATAAAAAACGTACACTCTTTTATAAAAGTACAACGATTAAAGCCCTTTTTATCTTACATCACTGACTTCTCCAGCTGCTAATAATATCACTCGCTATAATTGAATCAGTATCACCAATTTCCAGTTAGTAAAGGGTAGAACAGGTCCTAATTGCAAGTCTTGTCTTCGTGAGGTAAATCGAGAATGGAACACATTACGTAACGTAACTCGACAAAGTGACTAACTGACAACTTTAAAAGCACAATAAATAATTGCGACACTTACGTTCCCAAATACTGTTATTGAGGAAGAAGGAACTTGCAGATTCTTCATGGACGACTTAGAACAAATTGCTGTTCAACGAATCTAATTTGTTATACAAAGAATATACTCCAATTGCCTTTTGTAAATGTGGATCTGTAGAAACGTATACGACACTTCTTTATCTCTCGAGTGTATTACCAAGAAAAACGCATCAAACTGTTCTAGTCCCTTATTCATTTGGCAGTTAATTAAACTTTAAATACATTTTTATATGATGATACAGCGCTTCTGTATGAACTAACCATTAGTAATTTGAATGCTATTCATAAATGTATTGAAAAGTCAGTAAGTACTACGTAACCTCAGATATTATTACTCAAACTCCTGCACTTTTTCTGGTCATAGACAACAATTTCCCCTATTTTTTAAAATGATTTTCCATTGCCTCCACAACTATTTGCTCTAGGAGGAAGTAACACCCACTTTCAGTTAATTTTTTTTGTTCCTAATTTATTTATTTTTTTGCGTTTGGTCCTCGCCTGTTGTCCTGCGTATTTTCGCACCTTTCTTCACAATGCTTTTCACACTTTTAATAGGAAATTTCTCCTTTTAATTTCTTTCTATTTTATCAACATCTATTACCTACTTCTTCCTTGTTGTTCATCATTTGAGCATTATATTCATTGCCTAAATGCTAATGTTTAACCAAGAATCCCTTGAGTTTGTCTATTAAATAATTAAAGATTTGTGGTCATAAAAACTTAATATCGTCTCCATATAGTCATATATGTTTACATATTTTTGTATCGTAATAGGAAAAGAAAATTATAAGCCATTGATTTTCTGTCGGATCTTTTACCTTCCGCATTGTACACATTTTGTAAATCAAATATTGTCAAACCAAACGATAATCTTGAAGAATAGTCGATAGTCAAGTATTGAAAATCTATATTTATTTACCCGGTCGGCTCCAACGTACACAATTGTGTCGTTAGTGAGATAATTTTGATTACATCACGATACAGCAAAATGACATCAGTGGTGAATTCACAATATACTATCCTAAGTTCTCTGAATGCGTGAAAGTAAATTCCCTACACTCTATGTGACCACGTACAGTGAATGGGGTTGATAATGCAGACTCCATTTTATAACTTTGCTTTTTATAGGAAACCTTATTTTCGCTATTCCGCGGTCACTACTCGATCTTAAATTTTGATCAACAAGTTGCTATGCATATGTAGTTGATTTCATTAGATTTTACAATGTTATAAATGCATGTGTGTGTGTGTGTGTGTGTGTGTGTGTGTGTGTGTGTGTGTGTGTGATTTGGATTTTTAACGTCATGCCGCAGACATTTAGTATTATGTCCCACCCAGTCACATTATCTTGACACCAGGCCGACCAGTCCTAACGCTAACCTCTTAATGCTGAGCGCCTAGCATGGTAGCTGCAAGTACCATTTTTATAAGTCTTTGTTATGACTCGGTCGGGGTTCGAACCCGCGACCTCCCGCATCCGAGGTTGAAGCTCAAACCACTAGACCACCGGAGGTTGACGCTCAAACCACTAGACCACCGGAACGGTGCCACAATGTAATAAATAAAAGAGGACAAGATTTCATGAAGTTGGACATTTTTGACTCCAGGTTTTGGTAAACCTATTCATCAAACGTAAATCTCGTTTGTTCTCAAAGTTGCTATTTGCTTTCGTCAAATTTCTACACTCACTTATTCCATCAGTAATTATTCCATCGCTATGATGCATGACTAATGCATACGACCAGAGGAAAGATCACTCCGCATTCTCACTGACATGACCAATGATTACTGCAAGAGCAAACACCGTACTTATTAACAATCTAGTGAATATTGCCGGAACAAAGATAGCTCCACATATTCATTTCCATGACTAAACACTATGGCCTGAGTAAACATAGCTCTGTATCATCATGACACATTACAAACGATTACAGTCAGAGCAAAGATAGCTCCGCATAATCAATGAATGAACAAATGACTACAGCCAAAACAAAGATAGCTCCGCATATTCATCATACGACCAATGATTACAGCCCAAAACAAATGCTCCGCATATTCATTAAAATGACTGATAACTACTGCTAGAGCGACGATAATTCCTCATACAATTTTAACATTCTATTTACGATAAAATCGATTTATAAGAAATGAAAGTCAATAAATTGTTTAGCAACATAACTCGTGATAAAAAAAAAAAAATGAATAGAAAGATGAAAATCTTTGAAACAACATTTAGCTATATCTTAAAAAATTCGAAACAGATCGAATCATAATTAAGGAACCCCAGATTTTGTGTATTTCAATAGGTATCGAAAGCAATCCGTATTTTACTCCTTTGTCAAGTGAACCAGATCAATCTTACAAGAACACGTTGTTACGACCCTGTAGTTAAATTACATGTGTGTTAAAATTTGAATTCTTTCTAATTGTTTCTATTTCATTCTTATTTCATTTTTATATCATTAAATATTATTATTGTGATGATGATTATATTCGCAGGGTCTGATATTTTGTTAGAAACATCGTGTTTATTTAGAACGTAAATGTGACTCGCGTAAGCACGATTTTTGCATGACGGTTTTGTCATATTAAGTAAACAGTCGGAAATAGCTATGTAAATGATTGGTTGTGACCACCGTCATTACTAAGAATACTTGTTGACATTCTATACTACGTTCGCGATA
>JAECUM010031612.1:0-43128 GCA_016617855.1 Megalonaias nervosa | reverse complement strand
GATTATCATCAATTCCCCATGTCCAAGTCTAAAACGTAAGTTGTTTATAACCATATTTTTATTATTTCCACCCAAATCACAAGAATGTCGAAATTATTGTATAAAGCAAAAATGTAAACTGAATGTATCAGCAAACATTTTGTAAATATAAATAAAATTGCCTAGCTTTTATCTCTGTTGAGTTCGTCTGCATTACGATGCCACTTAGGTTTAGCCAACTCCCTGGCATCGTAGTCGTGTTTTTATATAGCTTTACTATGAATCACTTTCTTTTACATTGTGTCTCCGTCTTAAGACTTGAAAGAGCAAACCATTTACACCTCGCCAATTGACTTAATCACTCAGTTACAATACATTCACTTCTGGCAACAAGTGTTATTTACGTTTTCATTTTGCTGTCATAGAGATTCGTGGAGATTCACGCTGGATTTGCAGATTTTTAGGTCATTATTAATAAAAAACACACAAACATGTTTACTTTGATTTGAGTTAAAGATACGGTCTTGATTCTAATCTTAGAAACGTCTAGAATCCCAATTTAGTATTAGTTGACAGAGTTTTCAGAAAACGGTAATTGCGACATATGTCAAGTAGAGGGCTATATAACCTTGATTACATTAGGATTATACATTCTTGCCTTAACATCTGAAGCAGACTCAGTCTTATTGTTCAGTTCAGCTTTTAATTTGGGTGGATTTATTTATTCAAATTATTATTAATTGGAATTACAAAGTGCTAAATAATATTCTTGGATTAAAATATTAACTTGGAATTATAGTGAATTCAGACAAGATCATTTTGGATTATATTATTGTGATACATCAAAAGAATGTTAGGACATCAACACATTAAAGGCCACTGGCACATTATCACGTTCGAGACTACAAGTACAACAACACATTCCGTACTGGAATTTATTTGGTACACCACCGCAATTCAATTTCTGTTACTTAGCTCAGACCATAGAGTCGTAACATTCCTGATTCTGCAAACCTCACGCAGACAAAACTCCCAGTACAACGTGTATGCGTCCGTGGGATTTAAATAAAACTTAGATATTGATTTTTGGGTTTCATGAAGAGTGTAGTGTTCTGTTGTTGTTGTTGTTGTTGTTGTTGTTGTTGTAGAGTTTAACGCCATTTTTCAGCACAAGATAGGCTATACATGGCGGCCAGTATAATTGGTGGAGGAAGAACCCTGGAAAACCCCGGGAAGAACCACCGACCCACGAGAAGCTACTGGCAGGCTTTCTCACGTGCCCACGTTAGCCGAGCCTGAGACTCGAACTCATGCAGACAGAGGTGAGATGGCAGTGATCCGTAACGGTGAGCGCTTTAGACCACTCGGCCACTCGAGGCCCCGTGTAGTGTTCTGTATATTTAATTTGCATTTTTGTTTTATAGTTTGTTTGTTGTTTTTTTTAAAAAAAAATTCATTATGTTATTGGTAATATAACACTGTATGTTCCACTCGACCTTGCTTAAAATCAAGTTCATTTTCTACTTGACCTGAATCATTTACTTTTTTTATATTCTATAAACAACTAATACATAGCTTTTAGTCTCTATGTGTATGGGTTAACTGTTAGGATTATTATCCTGACCTGAGTCAAGGACATTGTGTTTACCACATTTTAGATTCTAGTTATAACTATGAGTTTATCTAGTAAACAACAGGAACCTTCTGGAAGGTTATTTCCCATTAGGTAATATATTTTTTATTAGAAAATGTTAACTGTGACCTGAGGTCAAGCACAGGACTATATAATCTTGTTTTTCTAGAAACTATTCATTCGTGCCTTACGATCTTAGCAGAATTAATTGTATTATTGTTTTGTCCAGTGGTTCATTTGGGCTGGAATTTTATTTATTCAAATTATTTATTCACTGGAAATACAAAGCGCTCATAAAAATAGCATTCTTGGAAACAGAGACTTGAAATTATAGTGAGATTTCAACTAAAGGATATATTCTTGGATTGTACTATTGTGATCCAAAAAAAAAAAGACTGTTTGTACATCACTACTACACGGGTCACCACAGACACATCAACACTTCCGGCGTTGGATTTAATTTGGATTTCCACTAAAATTTATTCACACCTTTAATCATTAGGACTTGTGTCTGTAATTCAAATTTTATTTGGGATTTATTTCGTAATACCGTAAGTTCCTTTTTTAAATTTTCACTTTGCATTCTAGAAAAATAAATTATTTGTTGAATTTTACAAAGCTTGTTGCGTCTCACTCTTTTACGTTGCTTGTTTTAAGACCATAGAGTCGTAATAGTAGATTTTATCACTGGAACCTGGTAACTGCACTATGAAATCGACTGTGGGAAGATGTAGATTTACCGGTCCTATATACTAATGAAACTTTTGATTTGTTACGACTCTATGCTCTTAACAGAAATTAGTGAAAACCAAACATTTGTGTAAAACTCAATTAGTAATGTATTTCCCTAGGATTCAAAGTGAAAAGTTAAAAGTAATGTACAGTATGGTGAATGAAATCCAAAATGGTCCTAAAACTTCTATTACTAGTCCAAAAGTTGTCGTGTAATCCAAATGAGTTCTAGCGGTGTTCCGAATGAATGCGACAATAGTCGGGAATAGTATGATATGCTAGCATTGTTGACATCGAGGAGGCCGCTTCGGGCTTATCTGAGTAGGTGTCGAACCAGCGACCTTGGATTACGAGTCTGACGCTCAACCAACTGATTTGCTTATTATTCCTGATCTCAATCCCTGTTCAATTGTCAAGGACAATAATTAATAGAATCTGACATATTCGTCTGTGTATAACATGGAAACTTCCACCCTCGGGTTCACAAATGTCAAACGTAAGGCCAAGTCAAGGCCAGCCTCGTGTCGGAAGCAACATTTTGAAACAGAGGGTGGAATTTTACTATCTAACAATAATATATAATAAAGAATTGTTTTTCTCACATTTCTGAACGAATATGAGGATCCAAGTCAAAATGGCGCATTGCGAATACTGATAGCATATTGAGATTGCCATGGTCGTCCGCAGTTGCATCTCCACCACATCCCCGTATTTTTTTTAAAAAAATATCACTGTGCAGTATATAAATATATCCCTTTGATTTTGGCTTTGATTCTCCCTCCCCAGCGCCGCAGCATCTCAATATTGTACTGTAGAGAGCTTCCGTAATGATAGACATGTGAACAGGCAAAAACAAATAAGGTCCACTCTCATTCATATGGTCAATCGTGACAAATAAAAAAATAAATAATGTAGTCCCCGATTAAATGTTGATGTAACATTGATTTCCCAACCATTAATACTAATACAAATGCTGGGAGATTTGGGGGAAAAAATTCTCTGGTGATGACGAAAATCTGGAAGTTTTTGCCGCTTTGTGTGCAGCCAGCAGTCACGTGACGGAAAACAGAAATTCTACCTTGGACAACACGATCATTGACATATAAAAATTATCTATCCACTTTGTTCCGCATCAAGTCTTGTAATACGAAGATGAGCATCTGCCGACAAATTCTGTTCCGCGGAAGTGTTTTTTGAATATTTTTTACAATCCCAAACCATTGCATATGATCATGGATTATATTAGTATCGAGTATTCTTACAGGTAAAACACTTATGAAGCTTTAATTAAACTGCAATTTCTTGCAGATAATTAAATTTCCAATAAGCTGAATGTTATTATATGAAGTAACAAAGTTACTCTTACACAAAATTAGAATAGCATATAGCTAAAAGGTACAATTGATTAACAAGCTGTCACTAGTTCAGTCAAATATAAGGACTTTATTCTTGTAGGAAAGTTAGTGATCTGACACAGAATCAACCTAATGTTCAATGGCTGTATAGCGCCTTATCCGTGAGCTATACAGGCTTTCAACATCATTCAGTGGCAAGGCAATGAGTGAAGAATTGAATTCATGGATATACCACGGTATCCGACCCATTCTGATGTGATGTTCGAACCTGCACTTTTCTGGTCGCGAGACCAGCATGCTGGCCACTGGGCCCTCGCGACTCACACAGTTAATATCTAGATTGGTAAGGATGCTCAGGATTTTCTTTATTTCACAGCCATCTTCAACAGAACGTAGTGAGTATGTAATGCAAGTTGTTTTAAAAATTATAAAGAGAGCTAGGAACAGAAAATAAGTAATCAGGGTAGATTGGGGCTAGGGAGAGCCGGTCCCCCCCCCCCCTTTCACCTGCCCCATAACCGAGCGTGAAACGGCCAGATCTTTTCGTATAGTAAGTTTTCTTTACAGTTTAAATGCTTAAAACAGAGGGTTCCATCCCACCTCACAGAATTCTCGCCCACATGCTTAGCCAGCATTCACCCCTACCCCATCTTCCGCCTCCTAAACAGTATTTCTAGATTCTTCTCTGGTAATGATTTATCTTAAAATAGTTTAACCAATCGTATGTAACACTGTGATATTTCAGAACTACATTACATTTTCCAGAATAGAATTTCAAGATAAAAACCATACTAATCAGCTTGAATTCATCATGCTGTAAAACGTGATTTAAAGCAAACGCTGATATCTGCATTTTCATGGTCTGATTCGATTCTGTTGAGAACAATAAGGTACAAGACGTGGCAGCAGTGTTGCTTCTTCTCTACACCTCGCAAAGAGCAAGACTGTCTTATCTGCATCTCTCGAAGAGCTAGATAAGAGCTAGATTGTCTTCTCTACATCTCTCGAAGAGCTAGATTATCTTCTCTACATCTCGAAGAGCCAGATTGTCTTCTCAACACCTCTCGAAGAGTTAGATTGTCTTCTCTACACCTCTGCTGTAGGGACACTTTTCTCGAGAAAAAAAAAGATGCAAAGCACCCTCTTTTGACCGTTCAGAACTGACTTCAATTAATAATTACATGTATGGCATACTAGGCTATCTATTGCAAAAAATAGTTTTATTTTCTCAAACGTTGGATTTGAACTCTAAGTAAAATGAACGTCTCGACTAAATCTGCGAAACAAAAAATAAAACACAAAAAACATGCCTCGGATGTATGTTGGCGCAGTATTTTACTAACAAATCATACATTTTCTCTGCAAGAAAAAGAATAAACCGTAATCTATTCGGACCAACTTGGCTATTTCTACGATGTGATTAATTATACGACTGACCGAGAAGTTACGAATGAAAACAATAGTGCGATGCATTCACAACTTCTAAGCCAATCGTTGTTTCGTAAATAGCTGAGGTGGTCCGAATGGCAGATATTAACATAACATTTGAAGTCTGATACGTAGGACTGACCTCGAAATTGCGAATTAAATTGAATGATTGGTCTGAGTTCCCGAGAAAACGTGCGTGTCATATGTTAAATCGCAGGGAAATGAGGTGCAACTCTTGTTAAACTAGTTCAAACTGCTTGTATATTATGATTTTACGAAAATATGATTTTATGTATACAAATGTAGACTCCCTGAGGCTGCAACAAAAGAGACAATAAAATTATCGCGTGTTATGTATTGGAAGAAACATTGCTGATATAAATGTTTCCACAAAAACTCGATTTTTATAGAGAAAATAGGATTAAACAAACGTTCTTTCTTAAATGCTTTTTCAGGCGCGCATTTCAAAACATAAGTTCAGCAAAAGGTTAAAAATAGCATATTTTATACCGAACTCTCTACTCGAAAAATTGCATGTTTGGCTGTTTGTGGAAAAGAAGCGGATATTCCCAGAATTCACGACAATAGGGGTTATTAAAAGTTCTGTGCTCAAACCGCAAAATTCCTGGTATAACATATCCTGTAATTTACAGATAAATTTGATTTCATAATTTCCCAATTCATCTTCATGCATTTTCACATTTTCCATATTAATTTGGATAAATCGTTTAAATGTGTCTTAACATAAAGAAATAGTATTTGTTTAAAAAAAACAATAAGAATTGATACACCCGTCTTGACTTAGGACGAAAATAGCTGCATGATTTTGCAGAGGGGGCGTAATTTAACTTCTTGAAAGACCTGACTGGCGGGCTAGAAGAGTTATCACCCTTTTCTTAATAGCTAATTTTACTAGAGTATGTCTGACACTAATGTAAGCCAGGTCACAGGGGTTTGTTACAAATAAAATTGGGAGCCTAACCTGTAATAATATATGTAATGTTATATTATTACAGGTTAGGCTCCCAATTTTATTTGTAACAAACCCCTGTGAGCCAGGTATACATCTCGATATGTGTGGTACGATGAATTCAGGGCCGGCCTTTGGCCGATTGGACCAATCAGGCCCCGCGCTCACAGGGGCCCGCGCGTTAGTAATTTGTAAAAATATATCTATAGGGAGAAAGTGATTTTAAAGCGATGGAAGAAAATTTTAAGTTCAGTATCATATAAAACTTGTTTGAAAGTTTGTTTTCAAATGCCGTGCTCGCAAGGGTCCCCTCGCGTAAATCCAGGGGGCCCCGCCAAAATGATCCAAATCGGGCCACGCGTTTGCTAAGGCAGTTACTAGCTGAATTTTTCCTAAAGGGATCAATATTATGTCGATGACGTGGAATAGTTGTCAAAGTCATGCCAAACTTTCCAGTATTCAATTATGTCTACAAGTAAGTGCAAAAATCGCACATGGCTTTCTAGTGTTTATGCCGTACACATAATAGCCCCATATTCGTACTAATGTACTTTCATTTATCCATAGCGTACCACACACATCGAGATGTATTCCTGGCTTACATTAGTGTCAGACATACGCTTGTAATAATAGTGCTGATACCGTACACATACTAGCCCCATAAACGTACGATTGCAAGACAGGATCAACATATTCATGTAGGGAGAAAAAAATCCTCAGGCTTATATGTTTCGAACAATATTAAAAGTAACGACTACAATGGGGGACACAAAAATTTCACAGATTCAAAAAATATAATGACAGCGAGATATGATTATTTTTGCACAGAGTTTATTGCTGTTAACCCGCATTTTAAGGTGTAGCTCTCGGGCCACTAAGTATTAATTGTGTAGGGTGTCAACAGAAGACTGGAAAGTTTTATGAGTGCTTCAAATTTTATACAGATTTTGTCTGTGCACTTATATGATTTCGATTTTTTCGGGCAGGCCATGTGCCTTCCGAATGCGACGATGTTGATAAAGTTGCTTTACAGGCATTTGTCTCATAAACAAATTGAACGAACACCCCACTTCCATCGTTCAAATGTCTGCGATAATTTCAATCATAACATTAATGTCTACTGAAAAAGAATTAGTGGTGTGATCCCTATACACGGTATTTACTCCGTGATCTGTCCAGACAAGCATAATAAGCCAAACAATGGTCTGAGCCTTATACATGGTATTTACTCCGTGATCTGTCCAGACAAGCATAATAAGCCAAACATCTTGTGCTGCAGCCATTGCGTAATTTGGTAGTGACAGTAGGGAACACGGTACAAATTGTCGTCCTTATTATGCGGATGATACATGGTTTGCGGGATGCAAACATTTGCCAGACCAAAGGCACACTGGTCAATCATAACACACCGGCAACGATATCAACGCACTAGTTACGCTTTTCCAACGCACCAGTGACTAACGTGAACATGCCACGGAAAGGGTACGTGATCCATGTCTTTATCTTGTATAGAAATTGTTAATAGTCACTAAGAATATCTCAAAGACTGATCTTTGAACTATTAATTTCCGTTATAATGCAAACCTTTCGGTTTAACTGTCACAGTGTTCACAATCTGACACAAATGATGTCAAATTGCCCGGATTCAGGAAGACTTAGAATTTTGTTCAATAATTTTGAAAGATGTGATCCACTTCCATGTTCAAACATAACAAGGTATAAAATTCTGTATAATCCTAATGTCTTCAGATGTAAAGGACATGACAGTGTGTAACTTGCTTCTTACAACACATATTCAACGATGCATTTTATATTAAATATCTCTCGTTATTTGTCGATTATATGCCATTTTACATTACACTTTTAAATGAACATCTTGCCATACACATACTGTCTGAGGTATTCCTAATTATCAGCTAGAATCAGCATCCGGATTTGTAGTTCAGAAAATACTTATATCGCTATGCGGACGGGAATAATGGCGGTGGCCATTATACCCATGCAGTTGGCTATTATGTCATGAGAAATAAAGACTGCCATGACATCACGAGTGACTAATCAGTGACTTTTCCGTTCATCTATCCGTTTGTCTCTCCATCTTAATCCATTTTTAGCCTGTCCTTAATTCCGATTTAAATAAAATGAGTTTGTGGGTTACAAATTGTCGAGGAAATGTAAAAGAAATATTCGGAAAGTTTTATATTTATTTGTTTTCAGTCTAGGATTCTGATTATTTAAATTTATATAAATATTTACCCTGACGAATTAAAAGTCCACTTTTCATTTAACTTTTCTTGCGCATTTCTTATATAGTTCGAGCTAGTTCAAAAGCTGACTACATGCTATCAAGGGCAAAAGAACACGAGGAAATAAAAAAGCATACAATAGCACAATTACTGTCGTTTGATTTAAGTTGATACAATTATTTATCAACCACATAATAAATAATGTACCTCAGCCCGGAACTTCAGAAAATATTTTTCATCGTTTGTTAAATCAAAAGTCCATTAAAACATATTAAGAAACATTAAGAAGTTCACTTACTCAAAAAATCACGTGCTTTTGTTAAAATGTGGGTTACTTTCATTCAAGGAAAAAAGTCATGCATACGTCTTGGTGTGTTAGCGGAACTACTACTAGTCGAATTAGGTCCAAGTAACCAGATTTACACTCATCAAGGCGTTGCTGTATCATTCAGTTATTCACCAAATTTCATTGTGATCACTGGTGTTCCGTCTCAAGCAAAGATATAATACCATGATCACTTACATGCACGTGAGATATATTAATGAAGTTTGAAGAAATGGTGCTCAAAGCATCACTATTATCTGATGTGTGATATCGACCTGTTGGAACTGGAGCTATAACGCGATGACACAGTTCAGTAATCGATAGTCGTTAGTATATTCATGAATCTATTTTATGTGATTAAATCAATATTTCATGACAGCAATACAGATGAGAACTGATGGATTTATATACTGATTAACTGATGGTGAATTTTTGCACGTGGAAGACTATTTAGTAATGAGGGAATGGGAGTAAATTGCTTTTGCCAGACACACCACGGCATCAGGCCAAACACGGTATGGGCAAGATTCGAACACGAAACCCAACGTGTCAAGCATTTACCTAATACGTCTCCCACCAAAGACAAGATGACCAGGTTACAAGTTATTAATGAAAAAAACTAGCAAGCAAAGTTAACGCATGATCAAATTGGACGCATGATCCAAGTGGACGCATGATCAAAGTGTGCGCAAAGATAATGAGATGGCAGATTATTAACTTGAAGTAATTAGTTATCGTTATGCAGTCTTAATACTTAACGAGATCTGGGACCAAGGTAAAAAGAAAGTAAATTAAAGAAAATCACATAATCATTGGAGATAACACATATCATGGTTATGTTACCTGCATTATTTTTACTTATGGATCTTAGAGTTTGGTGGATTATTCCTTACTTTAGAACAGGAGGAATGTTGGAAATAGCATTGACTGCATTTGATGTCCTCGAATGGACAGCAGAAATATCACTGCCTTGAAAGGACAGAAGCAGTAGTCTTGCCTGCAGTTGATGTCCTCGAATGGACAGCAGAAATAGCATTGCTTACAGTTGATGTCCACGAAAGGTCGGCAAAATTAACTTAATAACATTCAGGACTTATTTTCCTATTATTGGAATCGCCGTGAATAAACTCTTAAACAATTCTTGGTCCAGACATAACTGAAAGCATCTTCCCACAATAATTGCTGTCCAGAAATTTAGTGTGAACTTAACAGTACCACATTCACTGGATTGAAACCAAGTAACAGTCTTCCATCATTTTAAATAAATAACAAAACCTGCAATAGTTGACAATGGATACTTCTTGCATTTCACCAGCCGAAGGAATGTTATAAAGTTAAAGAAAGTTACGTTTTCTATACATTTTCATAAAATCTTAATGTGTGTCCGTGTGAATGTAATCTGCGGCTTTCTATGTTATTTCTTACTGAATTCGTATTAAATTCTCATCTATAACTGGCTCTTTTCTTTCTGGTGTGTTGGTCACATTCAGTTTCTTATGGACCTTCTTTTTTTAATTGAATCGAGGCCAGTGGTATTTAAACAGGAATCTTGCATGACATATAATAATTGTTTCTCGAGAATTACTTAAGCGTTGACTTGAACAACGACGTTCTGTGACGTTTGCTTTGTTTGGCCAGAGAAATGCTTTGTCCAGTTGCCCGTCATCAAAAAAGAAATTTTTAAAATCATCCACAAACACAGATACTTTAAATTGTAACAGATAATCCCTTTCTTTACAATGCGAGTATCGTTGGATCTGCGCAACAGATTCGTCATACACTGCATTGTAGTGAAATCACAGCCATTAATACAATTTCTGTTTCCGAAATCTGCTAGGTTTATATTGAATTATGTACTTTGTCATGGAGAACACAGAAGTAGTCTTCGGCTTTGGAAATTATTCCCGAGAAATGAAAATCTTCGTGAATTTGGTCAATTTAACGACATGAATGTCGATTTATGATCAGTTTTATAGTTAAACTATACACTTTGCATTATTACAGAAATTAAATGTCAGAAGATGAGACATGCTGAACTGCAATTAACAGGATTTAATTTTTAAGAAATCGATCACATACCCTTCCCAGGACTTCCGTTTCCGCCATTTTATTAGTCATCAGTTCCTTGAAGAATCATTAACGGTGCGCTGGGGTCGTTGCTGATGCGTTGTAATTGACAAGTTTAAAGTTGGATAGTTTGCACCAAAGCGTTTAAGGTCTTTCCCGAGAGTGATATGATCCATTCTTAAATAATGTAATTAAACCATACAAACAATATGTACAAAACGAATGGACTTATCGACAACTCAGCCCAGAAACATCAAACAATATTTACAAAATGAATGAACTTAGGGACAACTCCATCCACAAACACCAAGTTGACGAATGAAAATGATTGCTGCTGGCGCTACCAAACAAGACATGGCTACACATTTTCATGTTATTGGAATAAAGAACAATATCACGGTTTAATAAAATGTATTATGAGCTATGAACGAAACTGTCACTCGATTAATTACAAACAGGGCTATACACAATTCAAATTGATTGAAACTTGGGTCATTCATGATGCATAAAAACCGCAGGTATGGTCTATGTGGAATATACAGGATGAGCAAAAACAAAAAAAGAAAAGATCTGGCGGGTTTTCTTCTTTCCCGAAAAATCAATGATCCTGAAAATTTTATGATCTTGATGAAAACGTGTCTTCGATTACATTTTCAATTAAACATCAATAGTATTACATGAAGTACATACATTTCTTCATCATAAATCAAAGTATAACAATTTCGATACTTAAAAGAAACAACATTAAATGACAGGATCATGACAAGGAATGTTTGCCAATTTTCTTCCTTGTGTAAAAATTTCTTTTTTAAAGCTGCGTAGATATATCTGGGATAAATTCCGATTTTCCTTCTGTGTATCCAATTACGTAGTTGATACATGTATGAGCATGTATAGAAACTGAACCCTTTATCAGTACGTCCATGTTTTGACGATTAATTGCGAAGATGTATGAAAATATATCCTGTGGTGGTCGAAATTTTACACTATATTATAGGTATCTCGTAACTCAGGTTTTACATTACATTATGGTTATCTTGTAACACAAGTATTAATGTAACTCAGGTTTTACATTACATTATGGTTATCTTGTAACACAAGTATTAATGTAACTCAGGTTTTTCATTACAGTATGGTTATCTTGTAACACAAGTATTAATGTAACTCAGGTTTTACATTACATTATGGTTATCTTGTAACACAAGTATTAATGTAACTCAGGTTTTTCATTACATTATGGTTATCTTGTAACACAAGTATTAATGTAACTCAGGTTTTACATTACATTATGGTTATCTTGTAACACAAGTATTAATGTAACTCAGGTTTTACATTACATTATGGTTATCTTGTAACTCAGGTATTACATTTCATTATGGGTATATTGTAACTCAGAAACAACCTGCTGAATAGATAGACGGACAGACAGACAGATAGATAGACAGCCGGATAGATAGATAGATAAAACCAACACTGACATAAACAAAATCATCCAACTTATATGACAGGCAACATGACTGTACACAAGATGACATGTATATATTTTGGATAAATTATGTACTCTAATGATATGATGCGTCTAACTGATGCCTGGTTCTACTAAATAATAATAATAATAATAATAATAATAATAATAATAATAATAATAATATTTTCAAGTCAATATACACAAAAGCCATCGCTTTTGTTATCTATGTGACTTTGTTCTCACCGCGCACTTAGATATTTGATGGATGGAGAAGGGCATAAAAAAGGTTAGACAATATTCTTATATTGTCCCGTGTTCACTAAAATTCTAAGTTTTCATGCTTTCTTTTCATCAACTACTTCCAGCATATTTTTTTACATGACCGCATTGAATTTACGTTGTGTCTGTAGTTGCAATTAACAGATCGCCGTAATCAATAAATACCCTAGTACGTTCCCATACATATGGACCGCCGACTAGTACTATCGCTGGCAATGGTATGGGAATTACGTGATTTGCAGGCGAACTGGTAGCTTGTCGGACATTCAGGCCTTATGTTTGTGAACTATCTGATTTCCACTATATATCATATATGCAAATTCAACTCATCGTAACTGAAGCATGCTTCAGCTATTTGTTACGGAATGTTCATCATCACGAAAACATGAACACTATGGTAGTGTTAACCTTTTAGACCTCGATTTCATGAGGTGATGTGTTAATGAGTAGGGCATGGTTATCGCTGCTCTGGTAATAGGTTATTTGTACACGAACTTGCTCTCATTGATAGGTAAATTGTATACGAATTTGCTCGTCAGAGTGACCACAGTTATTTTGTTACATATCACCTTACGGAGCTTAGTCAACAAATCAATTTGTTCACCCTAACCCACACCACAAACGATACTGAAGGAAGGCGTACAATTTCACTGTTAGTTTACACATATTGCTAGCGACACATAATCAGTACAACCCAGCAAGCATCCTACCTTACAATGTAACAAAGTAATTAATTCTTTGATATAAGTGTAAACGAAAATGACGATTCAAGTTCCTGTTGACTCGAAAATATAAATAAATAACAATGCACGTGCTTATAGCGTTCTTGGGCCAATAACATATTCGACAGTCATATACTCTCGAACTTTCGTATGATATTTCACTCAAACTTGAATCAATGACACTGTTAGATCTTGCTGACTACCAAGCATCCGTAACTGAAATATGATAGACACCAATTCTGCACATATGAATAACATTATGCATGCTTATAGCGCTCTTGGGCCAGTATAATATTCTATAGGGAATGACTAATAGACTATAAATTTTATTCAGGGACACTATTAGGTCTTGTTGAACTCCGAGTATTTGTAACTGAAATGTGATATAACTAATTTTGTACATTTGTATTTCAGTCAATATGACTATCAGAGGATGTACCTGACGTAAAAGTGACCGTATGCATCTTACAAAAGGAAGTGATGTCTCGTTAGAATTCACGAGACTATATTATTAATTATACATGTCAGTAAATGTAAACTAGAATCGAATATAGTCAATACCATGGCGAATCGTTAGAAAGATCATAACAGCTTTCATACGTCTCGGTTTTGGAACATATAGTCATATTTTGCATCTTGCCCATCACGAATGGTGGAAGGAGCATAGATGGGTCAATGTACATATTACAAAAGGAAGACCGACTCTGTATTCATATTATTTGGACACAATATCTATTTTAATATCTGTTGTAATATATCGAAGAATCATTGAAGCTCAGAAAGATCTGTGCAAGATGGGTCTCGCATTTGTTAACGGCTGATAAAAAAAAAAACAGATTCGGGTCGAAATCGTCAAACATCTACTAGCTAAATATGAGAAGAGTGACCAGAGATGTTTTATGAGACTGTCACAATTGATAAAACTTGGATTTACTATTTTGTTGTTGTTGTTGTTATTGTTGTTGTTGTAGGGTTTAACACCATTTTTAAGCACAAGATAGGCTATATATGGCGGCCAGTATAAATGGTGGAGGAAGAACCCAGGAAAATCCCAGGAAGACACCGACCTACGAGAAGCTACTGGCAAGCTTTCTCACATACCCACATTGGCCGAACCCGAGACTCGAACCCACGCAGACAGAGGTGAGATAGCAGTGATCCGTAACGGTGAGCGCTTTAGAGTACTCGGCCACTCGGGGCCTCTACTATTTTGTCCCGAGTGAAGAGAAAATAAAAGTTTGGATGAGAGACACAAACAGACGAGCAAAGACCACTCGGCCACTCGGGGCCTCTACTATTTTGTCCCGAGTGAAGAGAAAATAAAAGTTTGGATGAGAGACACAAACAGACGAGCAAAGACGACAAAGCACTAGACATAGTCGGACTGTCAAGATAGTTTTATAAGTATTATTTCTCAATGCAAAAACCCTGTCGTCCAGTTACCTGTGCCTTACTCTTCTTGTGTCCCAGCGCAGATATGTCTCATGAACGTTGCCGGACATAATGGAACACTACCGATACTTGAAATATCCATATAGACCATGACACCGTACTTGCGCATAAATCGGCCGACGTGACAAACTTCTTGAAAGAGCACGTCATCCAGACTTTGCCACGTCCTCTATACAGCTCTAATTTAGCTCCGTCTGAGTTTTGTCTGAATCCCATTATCACTGATTGTATAAGGGACAGTTGATTTGAAGGCTGGCTGTCATTCGGTTGGAAGTGTAGTTCTGCAGTAACTGAACAAATTAGCAAAAGGTGAATGCAAAACTGCATTTAGTAATTCGATAATCTTACTAAGAAGGTGTTTAGAGGTTATGAGGAGTACTTTGAAGGGATGTACTGACTTATGAGGAGTACTTTGAAGGGATGTGCTGACTTATGAGGAGTACTTTGAAGGGTTGTACTGACTTATGAGGAGTACTTTGAAGGGATGTGCTGACGTTATGAGGAGTACTTTGAAGGGATGTACAAAACCGAACATGTCTCAATTATGTCCCATTACAGCATACATATTCATGAAAACATTTAAAATTTTACCTGATACAAAAGCTTCAATGTAATTAAACATAAAACATACTTGATACTAATTTAAAGCATGAATGTGATAGTGTTAAACTTAAAAAGCTTATTAACATGGTAATTTATTGATGTATCAAATCCACGGGAAGCAGGAAAATACCATATCATATATATGACATGATACAAATTTAACAGACTCAGGAAAGATGACGTAAATAAGGAATAGCGTACAACGTAATACGATGTGTACCACACGAGCATCCGGGTACCCTGGGTTGATGGTTAAAACACCGACTACCCAGGGTACCCGGATGACCACACTAGAAAGAATAGATAAGTACAGAGTGAAATCTGTGATGTCACGTGAATTGAAAATCACTTACTAGTATTTTACCTCTGTATGCATACATGAATATGAATTTTTTTTTCTCCAAACCTTATCTGGAAAATAAATTGCCTTGTATAACGCAACTATACATTATATAACCAGTGCCGGATTAAACCCTGTGGAGGCCCCTAGGCAGTCGAAATCCCCCCCCCCCCCTTTGCAAAATTATCTCCTAATACTTTCAAGATCAAATCAATTCAATATTATTTTGATCCGTTGTCGCGGGGCCCCTAAAATACGTGGGGCCCATAGGCCGGTGCCTACTCTGCCTATTGGATAATCCGGCACTGATCTCAACAATGTACAAAAGTATCTCGAGCCTTACATTTTCTCGGACGTTGTTGGTACCATGCACGAAGAGTCGACAAAATACACCATATCACGAATCTCCCGCACATGCTATGTCACGTGACGTTAAATAGGTACTTCAAGATTGAGTTACCTTCATCTTCAAGGTTAAGGTTTCTAATGCATTCAATAGGATAAGTGCATTAGATGCAGACAATTAAAGGAAGACGAATCAATCATATGCACAGGTAGCCCATAAAATACATGTAGTTCATTAACCATTTACAAGGCTTTTGTAGTTAGTCCATTAAACTCATAAATAAGGAAACAAGAAACTGGCATAAAAGTAGTAAATGTTCGATTGAGACATGTATTATGAGTTAATAATAAAGATTTGACAAGTAATTTGTTATTCGTCAATTTCATATTAATTAAAAGCTTGTTCTAAAACATATTAACCGCAGCAACAGCAACAACATCAATGACATGATCAACAGAAGCAACAACAGCAACTTTTAATTAATACGATTTAATGAGCTTTATTATAACTATTTTATTCGGCAAAGTATTGACATTCATGTCCACCATGAATATTCGATCGATTTTTGATGAAAATTTCATCTTCCCCCAGTACACTCGTACAATCACACAAACGCAAATAAAAAAAAACTGAATTTATATGCAATCACAGACATGCATACTCCCGCACTTTAGCCATGATTCTTCTGAGCATCTTTCATTATTTGGCAACAAAATGCACGGTCTCCACACTCAGCACTTTGAAGAAATGAAAGATCAGAAGGTTTCCTACACATCTTAAAATGTCCTGTGATAATATTGAGAAGAGTCGCATAAATACTAAATATACACGATACATTCTCAAAATTTCACTTTTCAATATATTATTAAAGAAACTCCCTACAAAATGGGAGAGAGGAAATGAGGGGAAAATGTATGTGTATTTACACCAACCACATCTAGCCTACAAAGTTCAAATACAATTTTCCAAGCAGCATGGAAGAAGCGAAGACGAATTCCCAAAACGTCCCCATTTTGACAATGAATGAAGAAATGTCCCCAAAATTGCCAGAGGATAAAATAGCACAGTCTAATTTGACATCTGCACGAACCACACATTAAGCGTAAGTAGTGAGTGGGGGCACTTTACGGGCAATGGGACTTCCATGTTAATAAAGGTCACGGCACTTTATGGACAATGGGAATTTAACATGGGGAATTTGACATAGGGAATGTATAGAGACAAAATATTGGGCCTGTATAAGGACAAGGGAAATTGAACAGGGGTGACGTCACGGTACTGGACACTGGCAACACTGTTGCAAGTGGCTGACTTCAATCGGGCGTAACAGTGTGGCAAGGGGTTGACCTGCATACGCGTTACTAGAGGGACAATAGAGACATAGACATAGAGACAGAGACAGAGACATAGAGACGTGGCTAGAGACTGGGTAAGAGACATAGAGACATAGACATACGACACAAACATAGATTTATGAACATAAATCTATCATACAAAAAATCGACTAAATTTTTTTTAGGCGAGAGAGAATAGATATCTTTTCGAGGCAATGGAGTGGCCCTGAAAAGGGCCTTTTAACTTTCTTCTATTTTGTCTCCTCTCTTCTTCTCCTCCACCAACATCTTATTTTCTCCACTACATTCTTCTTCTACTTCTTCTCCTTTTCATCCTTCTCTTCTTCCTTCTCCTATATCTCCTCTTCTTTTCTCTTTTCATTCTTCTCCACTTTTATCACCTTAGCATTCCATCTTCTCATTTATTCTTTTTCCTCTTTCTCCTCCTTTTCTTCTTTTTCCTGTTTGATCAGCTCTCTCAGTCTGTCCTTTGCCTTCTTCAAACTATTAAGTTCCATCCTCACTCTATGGAGACTATAACACCCACACTCCACTGTCACCAATAGTTCCTCTATCATCCCCAGGTCATATACTACCTGTTGCAACTTCATCATTTTGTCTACGATGTTGCTGGCCATTTTTGTATTTAATGTTGAATGGCGCGAATGACGAACGCACCATCTTATACATCTCAAGCACGGACGTGAAGGAAAACATCCCCTCTCACCAACTATCCATATCACCTACCAAACAATTCACAGTGATATGAGTGCTAACCTAAAATAAATTTTTATACAAAACAACACACTAATACCAAACTTTTGGTGTTTAGGGATAAGTTTATTTTTTTAAGGGAAAACAACAACACACATACACACACATACAAACGTACGCACACACACACACACATTCACACGTACGCGCACGCACACAAACACAAACATGCACACACACAAACGTACGCGCATGCACACACACACATACACACAAAATTATATTTTTTGGCAACTTGATTAGTGTCTCTTTTCTAGAGAAATGGTTAGCCCTGAGAAGGGCTGGGTTTTTTTTTGTTTTTTTTTTTTTGAACTTCAGATGCACATGGTTAATGGTGACACCTCCCAGGCCGGGCACTACAGACACATCGCCGACTCCAATCTTGTTCCCAACTGATGTGTCTGGTTGGGAGTGCGGAGGCAGCTTGAGTGGCTTCACTATCACATTCCTCCGTTTGAGGGATAGTGAAGACTTAGTCTTGCGTCTTTCTTCTATTCTGCACCCGTGGATGCTGTGGTCGCTGAGGCTCCGATTCTTGTCTCTGTCTCTCCAGTTCTTCTTCCCAATTTTTTTGTCTGGGGAACCAGAGGTCTTGGTGCTGGTAGTATTGGTGGCAGTGGTGCTTGGCGCTGCGGAGGTGTCCTCACCATTGGTTCCACTTCACAGCTCTGTCTTAGCATCAGGTGAGGCAGGATCATTTCTTTCTTCTCCTCTTCTTTCTTCTTTTTCTTCTCCTCTGCCTCAAGTCTGGCACTTTCGTCAATGGCCTCCATGGCCAGCTCATCCTGGAGTCGCCTAGCATACTCCAGGTGCATCTGAAGCACAATCAATTTGTCCATTCTGCTCATCTTTGAATGTTGACGAGTGAACGCTGGGGTAGCCAGACTGACGAACGCTACGCATTTTATGTCTGAAGTACCGACGTGAAGGAAAACTCCCCTAACACAAAAACTAACAACACCCACTCCACCATCAATAACATGGAACGCGCGGACCTAAAAGAAACACATTCACTTTTTTCCTACAAACACTCTTTATTATCACTTATACATATAAAAATCACACACTATCATACAAGTCAGGGAAACGAAGTGTTTATATGAACACTTTTAGTTTTTACTTACACACACACACACACACACACACACACACACACACACACACACACACACACACACACACACACACACACACTATCTTACAAGCCAGAGAAACGAAGTGTTTATAGGCACACCTCCATTTTGTAACCTACAAATACACAAAGACAGACAAATATTTTGGCAAATGAGTAGTATGTCTTTTCTAGATTGTTTTGGGTAGCCCTGAAAAGGGCTGTTTTGTTGGTGGGTTATTACAATCTCTTCTCGTCTAAGATTCCGTCCCCGTCTGACTGCAGGCTTTCCCTCAGGATAGGGTCTGCTTCTTCGGAAGGAGAAAGAGAACTCTTTCGTGTCCACACGGCAGTCCACAAAACCTCTGTCTGGCTCCTGCTGTTGCTGTTCTCTCTGCTGTTTCTGAAGTCTGTACATCTAGTTCCATTCTTCTTGCTCCTTCTTGATTTCGTCTTTAAACACCTCTTCTGTCAGGTCTTGGGCCACTTTTAATATCCTGACATTTTCAATCTCATCAGGCTTGGGTATCAGGTTTTGCTTGACACGATGTAAATTCACGTAGGCTTCACTCAGCTTGGCTAGTCTTGAAAACATCTTCATAGCTTGACGAGCCAACAATGGATGGTCAGACTGGAGACCGCATCGCTTTATATGGTTCAGGCGCGGACGCGATAGAAAACATCCGTACGATATTTTTGTGTAGGAACGCTATAGCTCATCTCTTGGTGAGGAATAGAGAGAAGTCAAAGAGCATGTATAGTGATAACAAAATTTAAAACAAACCACCAACACTTTTTTCAAAAGATCACATTTTTATTCAACCAATAATTATCCAACACATAAAATAACAATTCTTACAATATCAAATAACCAAGTTTTGACAAGGTTCACAACGTTGTAAAGTCAAGTTAGACTGCCACTGATGGAGGTCATTTGGCCATTGATGTACACTACGTTTCCTGGCCAAAAACAAGAGATATCCATAACGGTCACAAAACCATCTATCTACTTTTACATCGTTTCTAGAAGAGTCACGATCAAAATAAGTCACTAAATGTTCTAAGGGATATCAAAGACTGCGTTGATGAAGAAAATGCACACAATATTGTCCACACACCAAAGAATCTGTGCCTTGTAATTTCACATTATTGAATCGTCTCGTCTGGGCATTTCTTCTCATAAAGTCGATGATGTCGTCTTCCAAAGGCGGTAATCCATACGAATGAAAATACTCCACACAACCATCTTTGGGAAAGTAGATGGCTATCCAGTGGGTTCCTGGGAGATGACTGTCGTCCGTGTTCATGACATAAGCTTGATGGTCTTTAGGTTTGCGATGAGGAAGTTCATCTTTAGCACACACGACAGGATTCCAAGAAGCGGTGTACGAACTGTTTTCCAAAAGGTAATAAAGTTCCCAGGTATCCATTTTTTTTTCTTGTTTCACAGGTAATATTAAGTCATGAATCCATTCCTGACTTTTTGCTCGAAAATCTCTCTTAAGTAATGGTCTCTTCGCTTCGACTCCGTTCTCTGGGCCAAGAGCGATTCGATGCGATGGATCTCTAGAGCAGTCAATGGAGGGGAGGAATGATCACGCAAGTCTTTATACCACTGATGCAACACTGCTTCTTCCGAGATGAGACCCCAAGAGTCATCCAGATACTCATCCAATTTCTCTTCTTGACTCATCATCAGACATTTATCGTGTTGAATTTGACTGGGATGATCGTTTTGACATCCATAGCAGTCTTTCTTGGTCAACCCTGTAATTGTTTCCGACTGATCTTTGGCAAAACAGGAGACTAAATGTTGTTCTTGTTCTGGCCATCTGGACATGACCATCACCTCTTCGTTTTTTGTCTTTGGGTTCTGGTTCCACGATATCCTCCCATTCCATTTCCAAAGATTCTCTACCATTCAAAGAGGGATAAGAGTCTTACATACCTTGTAATAGTCTAGAATGACTTTCTCAAACTATTGATTTCTATCGTATTCTCGAATTGGGCATACAAGATTACGTTCACCGTCTCAGGTAGAGCTGTAGCAACCTGAAGTTCCACAAGAAGCTGACCAGACTTTATAGGGTGGAAATGTCCCTCGTCGCTGCCTTGGTCTGGAGTGAAATCAAAAGCCCACAAAGCGTAGCCTCCTGCATAATCGTCGTACGAAATACCGTCACTACTGTTGGTCCCTAGCTGTCCGGTAGCTTCGTACAGGGCAATGTACGATCTCAAGTAATTCTTCTGGGCAAAGCTAGTTTCGAAGGGTCTGGTACACAAGGTCTTGCCATCGCGACTGACTTCAATCTTGGACACATTATAGTTTTGACACTGAAAAGGATGTTCATCGTGGGCTCCGTTGAGGGCTGCATTGCTAACGATGCCAGTGATTAAACGTTTGGGTAACTGTCCTTGGAACAGATGATCTTCGATCTTCGATCGGAGACTAGTAGCAGTGGTGAAGATTTTCACTTCCACGCGCCGTATCGGATACTTGGCGGTCGATCAGGTCAAAGTGTGACTGATGTCGTTTCCCATTTTGGGTAACACTTGCACACGACGCACGTAGAGTCTGGCTTCTTGGATGATGGTTTTTAGTCGTTGGAATTGGCCATGAAATGGAAAACAGTACTGCTGATTTTAAGTCTCAGGCTGATATCCACCCCGTGCAACAAATACTTTTCTTGCAACCACATGTCCAAATGGAAACGATTCATCAGTTCTAAACTATGTCCTTGCAGGATTTTCTGTCGACGGTCGTTAAAGCCCACATTGTGAGGATCGTCATCTGCTGTTAGGAATGTGTCGTTAAACTTGTCCTCGCCCGCTGAGTCAGATCTCCATACCACGCAAGCATCCAGATGAGTGTTCTTGACCTCTTCTCCGTACGTCAAGAGATTTTCCAGGTACGCTCGGTAAGAGTAAATATCCATTCTACTGCCTACTAGTTTGTTATTCAAGTACAACTCCACCTCACTGAACAAGGAATGCATGAAATTGTTGACGGGAGCTACTCTAGCATCGGCTCCCGGATTGCTGTCGTCAGTTTTGATCACTTTGACTTTCAGCTACAAGTTACTGCTGTCCTTTGATTTCAAATTCGAAGGGGGCTGAGGTTGTCAAAGAGGAGATTGGATGAAATACTACCAATTGGTATTCTTGCATCGTCGTCATAGTGGGTGACATGCCAAACAGATCCAGTTCCGACTTGAAACAGGCGCAAGACTCTCAGTGCATCTTTTCTCTCTCTCTGTTATTTAATAATCAAAAACGTTTAATTCTCGGACGGTTCTTCTTTTCTTTGTCTTTCTAGCTCTGGGTGTGTGAAGGCCTGTGAAGGGGTGTCTTCGCCGTGTCTTTCTGCCTTGTCCTTACTGTGGCATCAGGGAAACAGGAATGCCTGGCTGGGAAGCGTCCAGGGCATTTATAGGAGTTTCTCGTCGGCCCAAAATGTCTTTTCCAGTTTGAAGCAAGACATTTTTGTCTGGTCTCAAAAAGGCTTCTTTGGGGTTTTGTTTGTCGATGATGACATTTTGGAGACATTCTTTGTCTTGCGTCAAAGCAGCATCTTTGAAGGCGTGCAATCCTCGTGTCACTATTGGTTTCAAAACGGGGGCTACCAAACGAAACACCGATTTCAGCATATCTCCTAAGCCATGTCTTCACTGTCGGTACACAGGATACATCACTTACAAGTCGTTAGAGAATCGTTTTCGGAAATGGAGTTTCACCGTAACTTTCCCTTTGGAGAATGGAATATTTTGTCCCAGATCTCTTTTTATAGCAAAGTTGACACTGTCGAAATACGACTTACTGACTGGCAAATAGTGAGAATGTACAAATTCGCGTTGAACGTGATAGGTGTTTCCACCTTCTTCGTCATTGGTCGTGGCAGAATCCACTTTGAAAGGAATGACTCGCAGTAACGGTACGGAGCTGTGTCCCACCACATTGTACTCCACCACATCAGAGTACACAAAGATCAAATTTAACCCTTTTTTCAGTTCTACCGGGGATCGAAAAAACTTCGCAAAAGTAAAGTTGTTGGCAATAGGCGGCATGTTGTTACCCTTGATCATCTTGAGGTCTCCATCGAAAATGTCAAACAATTCAGGACAAAATGTAATTGCCAGCGTTTTGGTATCCGAAAATTTCATCAGTAGGCGACGAGCCACTTTATGGTACTCGATCGTGACAATTCGTTTCGTTTTCTCCAAGGCTTTGCCAAACAGCGCCTTGAATTTGGCAGCAATTGTGTCCACCAGATGTTGACCGCTAAAACAATAGCCTGCGGAAAATTTCATCAGATAGATGTACCGTGGAGTATCGGGGTACATTTGTCGTTTCATAGAGGGATCTACAATTTCATTTTCATTCAAGTATGCACTTGGTCGTTCAGAACTTCGACCGCAAAAGTGTTTTGATTTTCAGTGATGTTTTTGATTTGTGTAGGGTGAATCATTTCGACCAAAGCCACTTCCCAATGGGCTTCATGATCCAATTTGATGGCCTGAGGTAATTTGGCCGTGAAACAGCACAAAGTATTGTGGGGAAACACATCCATGGAACTGTCACTGGGTAAAGTTAAGTAAAATTGGTTGTTCATAATCACCAAAGTTCTGCTGTGCGAGGGGTCACTGGAGGTCAGAGGAGTGTCTAAAAGAGGATTGTTATTGTTGTTTTGGTGGTGACTGTTGGGAGGGTGACTGTCGTTGGGCGCAAGACTCCCGTTGTTACCGTTAGAGTATTTCAGGGAAGGATTTGGGGGAAAAGGTAACCGATGCAACTGCTCAGTAAAATGGTTCACACTTGTTTGCCTCCTTGTTGCAAACTCAAATTAGCAATGGCATCACAGATGACACAATACATCACAAAGACTTCGCAGAAAGACGATTTGCGTTTTAGGCACACGTTCTTCACACCACACCCACAAGGGTTGCTTTTGTAGTTCTTGCAGGGAAGAACTGGGGGAAGGAGTGGACACTACAGTAGCTGAAGCTATGCTGAAGGGCATGATGCTCACTTCTTTTTATAGTCGATGACTTCCGAAGGGTCGATCCAAGAGTCAAATCTCGTCGGATATCCTTTCCAATGTACTTTGACTTTTTTCACACGACGTTTTCCCACTTTACGGGTTCTTCGGTCGAGAATTCTTTCGATGCTGTACACTTCGTCTTCTTTTTTGGTCAGGCGTTGTAACTCGGGCAAGTAAAACGTTCCTTTTAACACTTCCCCGTTCATATCTTTCAATTTCTAGTCGACAGGATGACGGCCTCGCACTCGTCCAGTGACACGAAACATTTCTGTGGTCCACTTAGGTACATAACCTTTGTCGAAAGTGCGTTTGATTTTGCCAATGCATACCCAATCTCCCGTCGTCAACACTCCACCTTTCTTGAGCACAGCCACAATCGGGGACCTACCTAACAGGCGCTCAAAGACGGTCACATCGTTGTCGGGAGTCACTTCATGGGGGGCATATCCGATGCTCCGATGGTAAGATTGGTTGTACGCTTTGCCAGGTGCGGTAAAACGTCGGTGTACTTGAGAGTGTGTTGATGCGTAAAATATTTCACATGCGTTCTTTCAAGGTGCGTTGAAAACGTTCCACGATGCTGGCTTTGTTTCGGGATTCTCGGTGGTGAAAATATGAATGTCACGTTTCTTCAATTTTTTTGGAAAGCTTGGATCAGAAATTCTTTACCTTTGTCGCTTTGCCATCGAAGATGGTGACGACCACTTTGTTTCAACACTAGTTTGAGGGCCCGCACTAACTCAGTGCTCGATTTGGAAGTCAATGGCACGACCCAGGCAAATTTGGAAAAGACGTCGATGACACAAAACAAATATTTGTAGCCACGATTGTAGGTGGCCAAATGAGGGTCATCGGCTAAATCGGCTTGCCATTGATGATCGATGCCTCCACTCGCATGCGACTTCTGAAAATTTTGCACTTGAGGTAAACAGACACTTTTCAATCGGGTTTTGGCAGCAGGATACAATTTCTGAACTCCTCCGTAACCAGCAGGATGGGCTGGATCATAGAAAATGCTGGCTAACACATTCCTCATCAGCAATTGTTTTTTTTTTTTTTAAAAAAAACACTATTCACTGATGCTACACTGGAAGGGGTGAGGGGGGTTTGGAAACGGCTTTACGTGTCCGATGTGCCACGGGAGTAGAAGTCGAGGGTAGTGGTGGTGGTGGCAATGGGATGGCTTTTGTCTTCTTTTCTTTTTTCACTTCTGGTTTCCTTTTTTCTTTTTGACTTCTGTCGAAGGAGGAGTAGACATCATCTTTTTAACAAACGCTTTAAGTTCCTCTCGTTTGGGGTGTGGGAGAATGAGTCAACAAGGATGCTGCAATCTTACTTGGGATGAGAGCTGCTGGCAGTGTGTGAAAGACTTCTTGTGCCTCTTCTTCCTCACGCATCCGTGGGGCTGCGTTTGTCTTGACCTCTGGTGGTGGTGGTGGTGGTGGTGGTGGTGATGGACTTTTCATCATGGTCTTAAAATCTTTCAAAGTTGGCAGAGCTGTTTCGTCTAAAGCTTTCTGGTGAAAGAGTTGAAGTCGTTGCAACACCTGACTGTACCGTTGCGATTTTTCCGTTTCTGTCAAATAGCTGCGATCCATCAACGATTGCAGTTCGTGTTGTAACTGGGACATCTCGGTCAAATGAGGATTGGGAGGTAAATGCGGGGTCCGTTGTTCTTGCCAACGATGGAATTCCATCCATCGTTTGTAAGGCACTAAAGTTAGTTTTCGTCCTTCCATCTGATTTCAATGGTCACGTCTGAGATCTTCTCACTCCAGAGTCCTCCTTTTATTTTCTTGATCCTTAATATCTTTCAGCCATTTGTTTAGCAGTAGCTTCTACGAGTGATGTAATTGCTAGTAAAAATGTGGCTTTGAGTATGGGTGCTAACAAAAGGTACACAAATCCTCCGCGTTGTACCAACATCTTTTTCTTTTCACTGATGGGTATTTTCTATTTGGACCATTTGGCGAAGAACGTGTCGATGCTTGGCTAAGCATTCTTTCTGATGTTGAGGCAAAAGTATCGTTCCTTTCATGATATTCAGACAACATTCGCACACGGTATCGATGACGTCTTTGGTGTATGTTTGAATGATTTTTTTTCGCATGGGTGGAGCAGCATTGGACAGGACGGAGAACACGTCCCAATGTTTGGCTAAACGAGGAGGCAGTCCTTTCCTTTACTTTCCTTTTTGGGTAGAAGAGGGATGGCTTCTGGGGTGGTGGTGACATTTTTGTTTGTTCCGGGGCACACAGAAAATACACTGGCGTAGATGACTTTGCACTCGTGCTTTTATCTTATTTTTGGGGGGGTGTATTTGTGGAGCACTTCAAAGGGTTTTAGAGCAGTCTTCTTGACGACCTCTTTATCCCATCAAATAATCCTCCCCTTTGGATGCTCCTCTCTTTCTTTGGACAATGGGGTCTTTTCTGGGGTAGACGCCGATGCTTGGCTAAGCGTTGTTTCGGATGCGGGGTCAAACTACGAGACTGTCCTTTCCTTTTTCCTTTTCCATTTCGGGCAGGAGAACGACGATGGTAGTGGTGTGCACTTCTTTTCGGTGACATCTTTTTTCGTTCAGGAGCACAAAAACACTCCTACCCATCATTTACCTCAGGTCGTTTCTGTAGTGGAATGCGTCGCCACTGATTGTCGGTCCGTCGTATCATTTTCATGACAGGCATCACGCGTCGTGGAGGGGTTCGCAACGGACTAAATCGGGACAGTTCTTGCTTGGATAAATCCAGTAAACTCTGTAACATGCCCGATCTCTCTTGGACTTTGATTTTGGGGAAGGGTACTTTGTTAGCAGATGCCACTACAGCTAAAGAGGTGGAGGGTGTCACTGCTAAAGGAGAGGTTCATGGAGACACGGGTTTCCATTTTTTTAATCAAATTAAGAAAGACGCGTGTCAAATTGGGTTTGGCTGGCATCACCAACAACGGAGAAGTGGAAGAACCTGAGGCTACATGGAGACGCGGTCACTGTCGGTGCAAGTCGTGATTTGGGGATGTAAAATTGCGTCCTGGCCGAAGTGTCTCTCTTGCGGATAGAAGCTGTTTTCTGGAGGCTTTTCTTTTTCTGGGGCTGTGACCTGGTCTTGACACCACTCCTCTTTTTCTTCTTGGTACGTTTGGGTCGGGGAGTGGCTTTTTTCTTGTGGATGACTTTGTGGGCATTGCGATCCCATTTTAAGAGGGAGCGAATGATGACATCTCCTAGAGAACCGCTTCCTCCAGGTTTCAAAATGATTTGCTTTTTAGTTTGAGTGTTAATGTGGGGATCTGCCAGTTGCGCCAAGGTTACTTTGTTTCTCTCAAAAAAGCGTTTGGTTTGATGTGGAATGTGAATGATGCCTTGCAGTAATTGACGTGTTGTCAATGTAAACCATCGTAAGACTTCTCTGAGACTGGCTTCTAAGACACGAGCACGTATTTGTGGATTTTTTTCGCTAATGATGCATACAAGGCACGATCAATTTGACGGGAAGATGAGACTGAAGGAACGTCATGTTGACGATGTGTGAGACAGAACCAAAGTGTCCGAGGCTTTTATGGATTTTTTTTAAGTCGACGGGGACGTGTACACGACAGGCCCTCCGTCTTGACACCAGTGGTGAAACAGATGGGTACGAAATCGCAAATAATCGGAGGGTAGTGGGATTTAAATCCACGAGTAAATAGGCGTGAGGGATTTGAGTTGCATCGTCATAAGCATGAGTCAGCCAAGGAGTTCCTAACTGTTTGGCTAACACTTGCACTAGCGATTTATCTCTAGGGCTTTTAAACAAGACCACATAATGAGCATTGAGAGTGATTCTGCGATGGGCTTTACTTTGTTGAAACAAATTTTGGGTGATGTAAATGACACTGGCATTACGATGATGCCCTTTGCGCTTAAACCACAGTTTAATTTCTTCTTCGTCTTCTCCTAACATGTCGTCGAAGATGACTAGATGAGTTTGACTGGGGTCAGACACGATCCCATCGTCCTCGCCCGGAATGCCTTCCACAAACACAATGGAATCGCCTTGACTTTCTCGCAGAAGACTGTACGCCAATTGCCACTCTTTGTAACACCACACGATACGTTGAGGTGGACGATCGATCAAATGATGTTTATGTTCGGTCAGACGTTAGACAAATTCGGTTTTGTCTGAACCGCTCGGTCCAGCAATTAACATGACAAAGGGATGGCGAAGATACAAGGCCTCCCAGCTAGCAAGATCTATGTTTTCGTCGGTGACTTTGAAATAGTTTTTATCCTTTTTTCAGGACACGTTTATTTCCAAACATTTTTAAACACGAAAGACAAAAATACATAAAAGCCAAATGGTTAAGTACATCGATAAAATACACATCTAAACGATCGAAGTCGAATATAAATAAGTCCCTGTGCAACATTTTTGGTGACGAAGGTGTGGTGTCCTAGGGACAGTTTGTAATGTTCTTAGAGGCTCTACACTTGGCACAGTCACACGGGGATCCTCCCGGAATGGCCTTTCGGGGATGGTGCCTCACAGTACAGATCGTAAAGAGCCCACAAGGAATCGGCTAGTAACGAAATCCCAGAAAGGAAGTCACTTAGACACACACCACACGTCGACCCCAATTCATTGGATACAGTTCTAGTAAAAAGTACTGGGAATCCGCCACAGTCTTAATACTGTCATTAATTTCCTTGCACGGCAATTGTTGTATCACTAATGATAAAGGTCGTGGCATGGTAGCAAACTTTTATACCCTCTTTTGTTGAAGGTAATAAATGTACTTTTTGCACAGAACTGATCGTACACAAGTGGGGTATCCAAATTGTTTAGTCACTAACACACATACCACACGACGCACAGAAGTTTCCTCTTGAACCAAGAGTTGTTCGTGTAAAAGAGTTTGGTAATACTCTAACTCTTCCTCTGGAATTCGGTGTAGTATGGGTAGCTTGTAAGAAGTAGGATGAGTAGCAACCAAAGTCTTCTGGTCCTCGGTCAGTTGTTCAATGTCTGACCATTGGAACGCTTTCAAATGAATCAGTCCTCATATAACAGTCAGGTACCAGTGGTTTAAACATTGGTGACGTAACGGATGCGTTTGTTCTTTGCGTTTGACTTTTATTTTGACAAACTCTAGATAAATGTGTATTCTCAACTCCACAGGCAAACCAAGAATGTTCTCTTGTAAATTATCCATCCAGAGATTATTGAGGTCGTCCCACTAAAGGTAGGTAGTGACAGTGCGGAGACCATCGAGCATGTTCCCGGTAAGCGGAATCTTTCTGCTCCCATTTGTGTAGTGACACACCGCAACTGAAGCACTTGACTTTATCACCTTCTCCCAGGTAGATAAATCCGGCTCTGGCTAATTTTTCGGGGGTAGGTCCTCCCAGACATTTAGGCCATTTTCCTTGGAAGGTTTGGAATCGACTTTCAAAGTCGCAGTATTCAGACAAACGCACAGGGAACGAATATTCTTCTTTCACAGGTTCATTTTGATGAGGGTACGGTGAAACCCGTAGTAGTTTGTTCAGGCATGCATGACATCCGTAGGGTGGTAACAGCATAGTTTCAAGTGGAGGATGACATTGACCATGAACACCAGTACAGAGTCCACGATAATGATTGGCATCGCTTTCACATCCGTCAGGTTTGACACGCACAGCATAACTTTCCATGGTAGGTGTAGTAGTAGCAGTAGTAGGAGTCATAGCAATGTTCCCATGATCTGGTACTGAATCACTGAGGTCACAGTGTACGGCATCCCTGCAATAGCAAGGCACTGCATCGCGCTCCAATTGAGAATCACCGATCTTGAACTGTGCTTGTCTGAACTTCATTTGTGCTTCTCTGAAAGGATTCCATCTTTCTCGCTTGACAATGGTAGTCACAATTAACTATCGGTCTTGGGCGTTTTCCCATTTTATACTAGTCGTAATGAAGTCTCAAGCTTGTAAATCTTTCATTTTTAATGGCAAGTTTTGGAAGTCGTCCGTTTTATCTTCCTGGACAACGTTACTACCTTCTCTAAGGTACCTTCATAAATGTACCATAAATGTGATCGGTGGAAAGGCCATAGAAAGGTAAGGACAAATGCGGAGACCATCGAGCATGTTCTAGAATAGCTGAATCTTTACAGATACATCGATCCATACGCAACCTCAGACCACAAGTGAAACACTGTGCTTCGTATCCCAATCCAGTCTCAGGTTCCAAGTAGACAAATCCTGTTCTAGCTAAAACGTTCGAAGTAGGTAATCCTTCCCTATCCGTGAGCCATTTTTTAAACGTTTCCAATCGACTGGAACAGTCACAATAGTCAGGCAAGAAGACAGGAAAATTGTATTGTTTGAACTTGGAGTTTTCAGTGGGTTCCTCGATTGATTCTTGCTGTGTCGAAGTCATTCTTCTTGTTGGTGACTTCATCTTGGAACCATTTTTATACCAGTGTGTCCGCACGGCAAAGTGAAGTGGTTGGGAAGTCGCACTCGCTTCTAGTACACGATTTGATACAGTTTTTCCAAAGGTCGACTGACGATTTGGTGTGTGGGTAAACGTACAATCTTGTGCGGTTCGTAGGTGGTCACTTTAAAATGTTGATCCTCCATATTGCAAAGCTTCTTTCAACACGTCAAAGTTCACCACTTGATTGGTGCGATAATTGAGAGTCAATCCTTTCACTTTACACTCCGTGTGCACTTCTCCTTGGGGTCCCGGTATTCGTAGCCGTAATTTTTGGGACCGCCACTAGCAAAACTCGGAAACTTGTCGTCGGGGTGCTCGTCCGTCCAGGCTCCTAAACGGTCTCCTTCGATGTCAGGGTGCCGGTGACCCAGGCGATTGATGTATATGCAACTGTCCAGCACAGCAGATGCAACTGTAGATGTACAGCACACGATCTCCTAATTGTTTTAAAGCGTATGCCGCAATAATGACTTTTCCAAATTCGTCGGCTTTTACAAAATTGTTCTTCGTAATTGACCAGGATCAAGTCCTCACGAAGGACTTCCACGTGTTTCATGTATTTGGTTTTGTCGTGAATCGTCTGGAAGTAACGGGAAGGTTCTGTCAAATACTCCGTCTTAGGTAAACACGGACACTGTACCATTTTTCCCCACAAGCAATTCAACATCACTTTGGCAAACGATTTTCGACCTTCGTTTTTCTCGATGTGGTCTAAAGCGATGCCTTCCTGCTCCAAGTATTTCTCTTCGAATTTCCTTTGGTCTTCAGAAGTGTGGTACCAGGAAGGATAGCCGCTAGCTTCTCGTTTCAGTTTCAAAAAGGCATCCACGTAGTCTGCGAAAATGCCTTTCTGAGTCTCGTCGCCCTTGTTGTATTGTTCTGTCTTGGGATAGTGGTAAATTTCTTACACTTCTAACAGTTGGTATCCCAGGTCCAGAGCTTTGAACAATTCCACGCTGACCCACGTTCCTGTCAAGGCGCGTTCTTCCTGGGTGTGCCGACAAGGTTGGTCTTGGTTGCACGTTTGGCACAAGTACGACACAAGGGAAATATCAGTTTTCCTTGGCAATGGTGCGGTAAAACGGGACGGTACAAGTCGGTGGGAGGCAAGATTTTTACATTTAATCAATCCTTCGTATTGTCGAATGTTGTCCAGGGATGTGTTCCGTCAGCATTTGCGGGTACCCTGCGGCAAAGTGACAATATTTACACACGTAAAAATACAGCGAACACACGTCCAAGTCTCTGATTTCTTCTATTTTTCTCCTCGTCAGCGTGGAACAGCAGACAGGTGACATTCGTCCGTCCTCTGTACAAACTGTTCCCCGGGTTCAGAGGTTCCACCAGCTTTTAACTTTCCACGATGCGTTTAAACTCGGGATCGGTTTTCAAACGGTGATGGTATTCGTGTTCCCACACTTACACCACTTGGTATCCTTGCTGATCTAACTTTATGAGCCGCTGACAAGTGGTCTGGTACAAGTCTTCCATGGTACGTTGTAAAAACTGGTTTTGGGTGGACCGTTGAGGGTAGCAGATTGGACATCCGTGAAATAAGCAACCGTTCAACTCGTAAACGATCTTAGGGTTTTCTAAGTCCCAGCCATCCACCGACTACGTTCCGATGGTCTTTTCGCCTCCTCCCTTTCGGGTGTGTTGGATCCATTTGTCTTCCTTGTCACACAAGTAATGTAGCCAGCGTAGGGCTTTGACCCAGTATTGACGTTTGACAAAGTTCGTCGTTTGAGAGCATATGACAGCAAGGATCTTTTCGGGCATGAATCGTTTGCGGTACACTAAGGAATACGCTTTGGCAATGGTGCAGGTCTTTTTCAAAGGATCCATTCCTCCGTGCTCCATGAATAATGCTCGAAATTTTCCATAGCATCGCCGTAAAATGTCCAAGTCGGAACGACAATACTTTAACATTTCTTCCTGAAAGTCGAAGGGATGCGAGGCGTGAGTTTGGTACCAAGCGTAGAAAGCTTCTCCTTGTTCGGTGCGCATGTTGTCGGGGCCGTAATAGTGAGCATCAGGCAAATGGGGCAGAACGGCGTGTTGATTAGCTTCGGTATTGAAAAAGTGCGGAAATAGCCTTTGGCCATTTCTGTCATTCCAAACGTTTTAGGCATTCGGCTCAATGGCATGGCCAAGTAACTCATCGAGTCTTTAAACTGCACTTGTCCCACCTGCATGGAAATGATTTTGGCTCCGTTCAAAATGACTTTCGGATGTTCGGTGCTTTGCTCCGTACAGTATTTTAGAAGAGATTGTCCATCGTATCCCGAGAAATTTTGAGCCATCACCGTGGCATAGCGATGGCAGTCTCCGTAACATTCGATGTCCTCTTGGTTCCACGTTTCGTCGATAGGGTCTAAGATCCATTGGGCAAAATCGGTCAGCATGTTAGGTCCCCGAAAAATTTTTCACGTCCTCCAGGAATCTTGATACAATGGGGGCAATGACTAAAGACAGGCTCTTGGATGCACTTCTCGCACGCTATGAGCCACGCAGAAATTAGGAATGTGAACGCCGGTCTCTTGGATGCATTCGAAATCGAAAAAGATGAAATTGCCTTTCTTCTGGTCATCTTCTTCTTCTTCCTCCTGTTGGGCTTGATATTTTTTAATGTAGCATTCTTGTTCCAAGTCCACAGTTTGGTGACAAATGTGACATCGTTTCTTCCTGGACAAATGTGTGCCTTTGCACTATTGGTACGTATGACTTGCCCACAAGCAGAACAACATTTCAGGAGTTGACAAGCATTTTTCTGTTGTGAACTTTGCGTCTTGAGATATTGGTAACAGGTAGGGTTGACAAAAGTGCGCTGGCAAGCTGAGCAATGCACGGGTTTTTGTCCTTCGTCATGGCAGGATTTAGAGGCCAAACATCCTGGACATTTCGATCCACAATTCTTGTGTTGCTCGCGATTCTTATACCCATAGTCACATTTCTCACAATAACAACTGAATCCCAGGAATCCGGTGATACTGGTAATGGCATCAAAATGTTCATCATGATGATAGACGTGAATGTATTTTCCATATTTGAAATTTTTGCCTCGAAACAACAGAGGTCCGCGCACTTCTTGAGGGTGTACTTTCAAGGTGTAGCGTGGAGCCAAGACGTCTTGCAATGTTTGCATTTCAGGAATGCCACAGGGTGTGTCTTGAGATAGGCCAGCTTGTTGTAACGCGAGTTCTGCTTCTCTTTGTTGTTTGGCTCGGTTCGATTTTTGAATAATTTGCCAGGCTCTTTTCCATTCTGCCGTGTCGTTCTTGACGGCATACGTTCGTCCCATCACGATGGCACGAGCGAAACACATCTTGTCTTGAGGGTTGTTAATTCGGACGACGCTCTTTTTGGTGCTGCTAAGGTCGTCCAGCAATAACACCTTTTTGTGTCCGGTCCCTTTGGGAAGAGAAACGCGGGACATGTACAGTGTCGCTTTTCCATCGGTGATGTGAAACTTGTCGTTGGACTGCTGCACGTGTTGAATCTTGTCGATGACTTTGGAAGGTGTCAATTCTGCTGGCCTGCTAAACCCGATCCAAACGGGGGACTTCAGACTGTCGTGATAAATGAAAAGTGTCAAGCGATCGTCTTCTCTGGCTTCACATTGCCGATTCAGTGTGGTTAACAAAGAATCCCACAAATCGGTGATGAACTCTTCTGCTTTCTCCAACGGTACGTCCAGCCTGAAATCTTTAAATTTCACCGTGTACATGTAGGTTGTGGTTGTAAATTTTCTAGAGGAGCGTTTATCCGTCTCTCGAATGTGGTAGTTCTTTTCAGGGTTACTGGTGGTGGACTTTGGTTTGACGTAGACTCTCTAGGACTGGATTCTTGTTCAATCATGTCATCTTCCAAATCACTGGCATGAATTTGAGTCAAGACTTCAGCTACTGTGCGAGGCGATAGGCCACGTTTCTGCCTCTTACTTTCTTCACCTTTCTTCACGAAATGATGCAATCGTTTCATCTTGATTGCAAAAAGTCAAATGACTACATTTTAAACGTCATGGTCCCCTATATATCAATGTAAGGCCAGTGTCTTCCTATAAAAAGTGTCAGTGTCTTCCATCAGAGTATTAATTTCACTATCAATCCTACCAGAAAGATGGAAGAGCCAACACAGATCGCACTTCTGATCAGAGTTTGTTCGTGCAAAAGAGTTTGGGAATCCTCAGAGATAAAAGTCGAGATACTTGCTATATCTGTCAGAAGAAAGAGCATTGGTCTTCTGAATGTCCACAACGTCAAAGCAAGACACGCATTAAAAGAAACAAAAGTCAAGATACGTGTTATCATTGTCATGAGAAAGGACATTGGTCTTCACACTGCCCGAAGAAACAACAGGAGCAGAAAGGAGAGAGGGATTCCGAGCAGGAAGAAGAGGTACCCTCCAAAAAGGAAGAACCCAGACACGTCCAAAAAGAGAAGAAAAGAAGAGAAGAAAGTGAGGAAGAAGAGGAAATACCTGTGAGAGTGAAGAAATTAAAAAAAAAAAGGGAGTGAAAAAACAAACAAGAAGAAAATGAACTTTTCAAAGTGTTGTGTTGTGAAATTGGATTGTAAATTTGTACCAGAGAATATACCAGAAAGATTAACGTCTCTTGGTTTTGATTTTTATAATAAAAACCTACACTCAAGCACTCACACACGTCCATCATGGGAAAAAAGGATTTTGAGTTTTAATTGATTTTGGCAAACATTGAGTAGTCTCTTTTCGAGAGAGACGGGTGGCACTGAAAAGGGCCGTTGGGTAATTTTTTTTAATGTGTTTTTTTAAAAAAGACAAAAAAACTCAGGAACGGGAGCTTTAACTGTCTTATCCCTTTGCCACAACCCAGGCCTGCTTCTGGACCTCCTACTGTCGATGATTTGGTAGAGATCACTAGTGTTGGTATCACAGGCGTAGTAGGTGTGTTGACGGGATTGGAATGTTTGGCTCGGGAAGGTGTTTTTCTCTTGGGTCATATTAAAGAAGTCTGATACATTTCTTTCAGGCTCCTTAACTCTTCCAAAATGTCACTGTTTGACTTTCACCGTCCTCCTTCTCTCCTAGACCTTGTTTCTTATCTTCTTCTTCTTCCTGTCGTTTTCTTCTTGCCTCTTCTTCTTCTCACCGTTGCTGTTGAATGAGAAAGGCTTGTTCTGCTTCTTTCTGCTGTTGCAAAACTTTCTCCAATTCTTCTATCTGTCTCTGTTTAAAATCCTCGACGTACAGTAAGGAAGGAGAATTTGGCGAAGATGCTGGTACCGGAACAAATTCTTGTGAAGAAGAGAGAAAATCCACTAAATCCCAATTAAAATCGTTCTCTTCTGGAAGTAGGACTGTGTTTGCTTTGGTACCTGCTGCTATGCCATCACTTCTCGTCTGCACGACCGGTGCACCCCAATTCCTCGCCCTCTTAGTTTCCATCATGTTCTAACTGTCACATTGATTCACTGCGCACAGACGCTAGCGCACCTATACAGGGAATGTGACGTCACAGTCAGCTCTCTTCGAATTGGAAGACAGACTTCGCACTATGACTGAATTTTGTAACGCGTGTTAGAATTGGTGAAAGAACTCAATCCGTTTCGATCCGCTCTTCTACTATAAATAATCGCGGTTCACCTCTTTCTATTCATCTGTTCTCGTCACAAGATGTGGACTAACGTAGAATCGTCTACCCTCCTATCGTATATGCTGTTCAACCCAGACTATCCCATGTATATCAAATCAATTACCCAGATGACTGATACAGCCCTTTGGAAACGATGAATCTATGTGGTGAGACAAGGCTGTCTAAAGAGAGTCTTAATGTACGGTCCAGAGGTCAGACGAAGTTTGAGGAAGAGAAGAAGATCCGTGCGATGCCCTCTATGTTAACTGAATGGTGTTAACAAAAAAACCAAAGGCCCTTTTTCAGGGCCACTCCATTGCCTCGAAAAGAATTCTATTCTCTCTTGCCTAAAAAAAATTTTTAGTCGATTTTTTGTATGATAGATTTATGTTCATAAATCTATGTTTGTGTCATATGTCTATGTCTCTATGTCTCTAACCCTGCCTCTAACCACGTCTCCATGTCTATGTCTCTATTGTCCCTAGAGCAAGGCGTATTCAGGTCAACACCTTGCCACACTGTTCCGCCCGACTGAGGTCAGCCACTTGCAACAGTGTTGCCAGTGTCCAGTACCGTGACGTCACCCCTGTTCAATTCCTTCTGTCCTTATACAGACCCAATACATTTCCTATGTTCAATTTCCCTTTTCCGTATACAGGCCCAATATTTTTCGCTAGTCCCTATGTTAAATTCCCCATGTTAAATTCCCATTGTACGTAAAGTGACGGGACCCTCTTTTTATATGAAAGTCCCATTGGCCTTAAAGTGCCCCCACTCACTACTAGCGTACATTGTTTCGTCGAAACAGTATGGGAATACAGGCGATAACGAGCTGAATTTTCAGAATATCCATTTTCATACGTTTTTTAATTGAAATTATCCCCCAAAAAAGGGCTTGAAGAGAAAAGTAAAATCTCATTACGTATATACACCAACCACATACCGAGCCTACAACATTCAAATTCTCTACACGGTGTAGGGCGATAAGAGACTACGAACTCAATTCCCAAAATACCCCCATTCTTTGATAACTTTTCAAGAAATGTTAAAGTATATGACCAGAGGAAAAAAGTGATATATGTGTGCACATCTAAGCCAGCAACATATCGAATATCCAACGGATGTGGGAGGAGAAGCGATAATAATCTGATTTCTAGCATTACCTTTTTCTTGAAGATGTTTCAAAACGTGTCGACAAAAATGGGTCAGAGGAAGAAAAATAAAACCTTGATGCGCATCTGCACAAATCACATATCTAGTAACCTACAAGCTTAAACAAAATCCTCCAAGCAGTTTATGAGAAAAAGCGACGACCAACTAAATTTTCAATATATATATATATATATATATATATATATATATATATATATATATATATATATATATATATATATAAGTGTATATATATATATATATATAATTTTTACTACAGAAATGTCTTTTGAAAAAGTAAAGAAATTAATAAGAAAATAATAATGATTTTCATCTCCAAGCACTGTGTTAAACCTACTTGATGGTAGAGGGTGAGGGTTTTTATCACCGAGCATTGAGTTAAATTTATTTGATGGTAGAGGGTTAGGGATTTCATCTCCGAACACTTAGTTAAACTTACTTGATGTTCGAATCAAGGTGCTCATCTAATCATCCGAAACATCGGGGTACAAGAATAGGAAATCTGTGAAGAAATTTCAATAACAGTCTGTAAATTTTATCTGTCTCGTATAGACAGTCTTCATAAATTGTTTAATTTTGTGACAGTTGGGACAATAAAGATGAATTTTATTCTTTACTAAAATGCCAACAATTCTCAGAATTTAGATTAAAGTTTATTCCAAAGTACTGTTACGAATACCCCTTATGAAATATTTCGCAATTCACTTTGTAATAAATCTGACAATGTAATTAGAAAAACAGCACTCTTTACTTATTTTGCCTTCACGCTAAGCAAACACACTTGCAAATTCTGTAATCATGTATATCTTTTTGTAGTATATATTTTGACTTTACTCCCAACCACTCAGTTATGAATATGAACTGGAAATGTTAGAGTATGAACTACGTGATCAGGTCGTGATTCATCCATTGGTTTTAATCATTATACAATATTGTTCAACTAACTACTAGAGTTATTATTGCATATTTTTATCCAAAATATAACAAGTATGGAAATAAACTATTTCAAAAGGCTACCAGTTCAATTCACTCGAAATCTGTGGCCTTTGTTCGGTTATTTCTACATAAATATATTTTTCCTTGCAAACTTGTGTTATTGTCTTGAATTTTATACGAGTCAAGTGGTTGAGGTGGCAAAATCAATATTTTCTCATTTTCAATTTTACGGCTACAGGCAGTGTAAACTTGACTTGTAGTCTTGACTCGTTGTTTAAGAAAGGTAAAGCTGACACTAGAATACTAGGGGAGTCAGCAAGAGTATGATGATACAGGCAGTGTAAACTTGACTTGTAGTCTTGACTCGTTGTTTAAGAAAGGTAAAGCTGACACTAGAATACTAGGGGAGTCAGCAAGAGTATGATGATATTCGATCGTGAAGTTCAAAATATTAACCTCGATGTATAGTTTGCCTATCTACAAACTTGAAACTCGCAAATTCAAGTATGACAATGCTTAGAGAGAAAAAAAAAAATGCATCTAAAAGCAGGATTCCTGAAAACAGACACATTATTTCCATGCTCTCATAAGACAACATTTGTTACATTGTGATGTTTCTGCATGTCCATTCCGACATCCGTTATCCGCTCTCTCCATCCGTTTGTTAGTCCGTCCGTCAAGCAATTTCTTTTCCTACATCTAATGGAAATACTCACATTTTGACGACCCACACCCCTCACCCCCAAATCTGTAGTGATTTGATGCACATGATTGATAATACAAACTAAATTTACAAAATTATACATGACACACCCAAGCCCTATTCTTCAATATCAGACTTGTATGTAAATTCAAGTATGCGAGGAAAATATACGACCTTTGTAAATGATTTTTGTACATCAGTATGGGCAATGATCCCTAGTTGGGATGAGTGGGTCAACTCATATCTTTATATTTAGTCCAAAAAATAAAAACCCTTTGACTTAAACGATGGAAACTATAATTAAATTGTTGCAAAATTTGTCAATTTTGGAGATTAGTAATTGCATGCAATCAGGTTGCTTTAGTTATCCAATATTTGCCTGTAGTAATTCAGGATCAATTATAATCAAAAACAAAAGACGTATTTTTCAGACTAAATTCATTATTTCGTCCAATAGCCGATTATACTTTTTAATAAGTCATAGATTTGCTTACGAATAATTGTATTCACTGTCGTATCAAATTAAAATGTTTTAACATTTTGGATCATACGGTGCTATTTCTGCATTTTGTATTAGTAAAAGCTACATTTAATTTCGCCCTAAAGCACTGAAAATCACTCAGTTTGCACAATCACTCACAGAGAGAGACAGAGAGACAGAGACAGAGACACAGAGAGAGAGAGAGAGAGAGAGAGAGAGAGAGAGAGAGAGAGAGAGAGAGAGAGAGAGAGGTACATCGATGAAAATAAGAATCTCTTTTATTTTCATTTTCCTACAAGTTGTTAAGGTTTGAAACTAATTAAATTATAGTTAGAATTGTCATTGAAATATCCTTCTGAATTAAGAAATTTTGATAACAATTACTGAATAAAGTCTGGGGTCTAAAATCTTTGCCTTAACAACAATTAGTGAATACTGTCTGGGCTCTGAAATGTTTGCGTTAATAACGATTTCAATATTGTCCTTTATCTTACGCGGCGATACTAACAATCTTGGGAAATGTAAAGTATTGAACTGTGGAAATCCATGAACTTTAGCAAAGTACTGAAAATGCTGTTAAAAATCAACCAACCAACAAACCATCCAACTAACCCGTCAACCATCCAACCAACCCGTCAACCATCCAGCTAACCCGTCAACCATCCGACTAACCCGTCAACCATCGAACCAGCCAATCGCACTAAGGAGGTTCTCTGATTACATTCATGTAATCGTGCTGTTGTGTTTTCGCCAACGTCTGCAGCACAAAATTAACTATGCAATTTTTGTTTGCATTAAGGTAAGCGATGCAAATCGCACCTTATGTACCATGATGGAAAAACTGAATAATTGATGTTCTGTTGAATCCAGAATCGAAACAGTGGTTATTATATATTTCCAAGCAAGCACTGTCACTGATCTTCGTGCGGTTCTCATAGGTCTGAATGGGAACTCAGCTGTTTAATCATCAAGCGACCAGCATTCATGCACGGTGATATAAGTTAATGTTGTTTCTACGAAATGTCCATGTATCTAGTTAAAGTCGGAAAATATCCGGTGTTTGGATTGAGGGTCCGACGTCTGTATGACTTGAATGACCTATAATGGTTACTTCAATGATGAGAATATGTATCGTAATGTTCAGTCACCTACATCTACGAATTAGCACTTTTAAGACGACTCAGAGATGGAGTTGCAATGAATGATACTCAGAATGCATAATTAATTACCTGAATAACGCGTATTTGCTGTCCAGAATAAGAAAACCATCCAGAATTTTACTATTACATAACTACTGACATTCAAACAATTGTAATAAAGCCAGCTCATTCAAAGAGATGATTGACCGCTTATGTCTCTTTAGGCTCGTGACATTGATATTGAAAACGGCTATCTACGCTGCCAATTTGGCTTTCGAACTAAACAGTTATAGCAGACAAGTAGCAACATATGCCGATAAAGGAACACTCATATTTTTTACGTATGCAAGATCATTAAATAACAAAATAATAAAATTACTATTCAGCAAGACGTAGGGATGTTTCTGGAAACAAAAATTAAAAATCACAAGACCATTCAGAATTTGGGTCTCACCACCTGGTATACGACAACACTAAAGATAAAAACAGCCATAATTACACTTTTGAGCGAGTAGCAATTGTTTACACAAACCCACTTGTGTAGGAGTACGAAACATTAAAATAAAATTTTAAAATTGCTAACTCAGTAGACCCTTCGTATATTTTCCTCAAAGTATCAATTTGTCAAAGTCCGCAATAGATTAACTAGTTCATCGAACAAAGTGGCTAGTTATTTACAACTGTATATTACTTTTCAGAGGCGGACGCTGTAACCACTAGGCCACTGGAACCTAGTCAATCCGAACTGTCCCAACTTTTTTGTCAAAAACTTATCGCAGAGGCAGCCATTTTGAATTTCATTCACTGAAGCGAACTTATATCGTTACGGAATATTAGTCACTATGTGTACAAAAACTTAAATAATCATTCAGTTAAAAAGAAACAACTAAAAGCTGCTTTCCGTTAACAACATATTTATCAGCTTAAATTTTCTCACATGCTCTATAGTCTTCAGTAGAAAGAGTGTAGGCTGCATTCACAGTCGCTATTTATCCAAGCTTGACAGAAAGGTCGAGATTTCGCCGCTTGCAAGAATAATCCTTGCGTCAGCATTAAATGGAATGAGATCGGCAGTCCATTTATTTCATGAATACGGATGAATCATAAACATTCAAATTTGTAAGTAAAGAAAAATTGACGATAATTTTGGTCAACTATGTAGGATAGTATTTATTGGGAAATATATAGAATTCAGAACTAATTCGTGAATGGATAACCTATATTTATACTAGACTTTGCGCCTTTCTCTAAGAAACAAACATTTTATAACTCGGTCACTTTGTTATCATAGCTGAGAAAGAGGAATAACAAAAGGCAATATAAAAAGCATCAAAACACATAAAGTCAATAATAATAATACATTTAATATTTTACGACGCGGTTGAATCTTTTGACTGAATAATGTTGTCAAACCAGCGAACCTGCATGAAAACGGACAAAAATTATAAAAGACATACCAGCACATTGTCTTGGCTATTTTAGCACACATTATAGATGAGAAAACTTAAGACAGCTTTTCTCTTGTCAGATAAGAGTTAAGTATACTAAAGTGATTTTCAAATACTGAAAATTTTTATATACCTTAGCGTGAAATAATGTTCATTTTTTCATTCCCATATTTTCACATGTGAAAATAATATCCTTATATTTTCATTTGTGAAAAATATATCCTTATTTTTTCACATGTGAACAATATATCCTTATATTTTCACGTGAAAATATAAGATTACCCATCATGTCATGCGATGCTTGATTGTGTTTGCCTACAAAAGTTGTACCTGCAACAACAATAAATGAGTACTTTGTGAGCTAGAACAAATAAATAGAAATTGCCTTATATTTCAAACATGGAAATTAATCTATGAGAAAGAAATTTGACCAGACGGGTCTCTCTGAAGTTATTTAACCTTACTTTCTTGACAACAACGACAAACCCGTTGAGATGCGTTGCTGAATCGGACTTGCATTGTTTTAAGATAGGGTCAAATAGTTTACAAAATGACAATAATGTAATTTACTGCGACAGATTAGGTCAACCCTATCCTGCTGCTTTCTTAAGTCACGTTTATGTGTATAACCAGCCTATGAGGCAAATTTACGAAAAAGCGGCGGGGTGAGCGTGTTGTTCCAAAGACTGAGTTCAATCTTCTAAACTTCGATTCTAGAGCAAGTTTGGTATATAATAAAAAGAAAATATCTTTTTCCTACGTTAACAACGGATAATTTCATTTTGTGGTACCAAAAACTATATTCTAACTCGTGGCTTCGCTACTCGTTGAAATAATCAAGTTTTGGGTACCACACGACGAAATATATCCGGTATTAACATAGGAAAAGAAAATATCATCTATATATCATAGCACACACTAAAAGGTTTTAAAAACATTTTCGGTTTTTTTTATGGACTATAACCGAATCAGTAAGT
>JAECUM010031610.1:0-53678 GCA_016617855.1 Megalonaias nervosa | reverse complement strand
TGATGTGATTACGATTTTTAACGTAGCTTTAACAATTTTTCAGTCATATCGCTACGATGTCTGCAGTGCGGCAGTTTATAGTGATGTCTAGCACTGGGGCATCATGCCGCAGACATGTAGCATGATGTCCCACCCAGTCACATTATCCTGACACCAGGCCGACCAGTCCTAACACTAACCTCTTAATGCTGAGCGCCAAGTGAGGCAGCTATTAGTACCATTTTTGTAAGTCTTTGGTATGACTCGACCGGGGATCGAACCCACGACCTCCCGCATCCGAGGCGGACGCTCTAACCACTAGGCCACCAGAGCGGTTAGTCTGGTTAGAGCACATCCATCTACATGTTTCTCACTTATAATGAGGGTAATTTCCATGAACACCACTATAAAGAGGGAGCAATGTATCTTTGTCTCATGCATCCAAATGTGAAACCTCAATAGTTTTCTACATGTAATAAGATTTGCTTTCATGGAATTATCCTGCAGCTCCATGTATTTGTAATGATGTTTGCTTCAGTTTTCATGTAAAATAAAAGCAAAGTTCCAATGCATTACAAGTATGCGTCAGCAGATATACACTGTAAATCCATGTTTTCTAGATGCATATAGCATGTAAGTGAAAAACATGGTAGATTTGTTAATGGTATCTAGGGCTGGGTATCAATGTCACCTTTATCCTCATTAGCTAAGGTCATCATTCTTGCATCTGGTATTGCCTCCCAAACAAGAAAAATTTCCATAAATATTTTATATATTTGATAAACTATTTTTCACAGCATAATGTACAAAGAGAACAGTAACTAACATTTGATTCCAAATAATTCCTTCTGTTTACCACCACATGTTAGTCAGTGGTCAGACAGATATGAAAGGTATACAAAATATATCTTTGAATTAACTGGACATTAAAAATTATGTGAACAAATTGCATCTGTTCCACTGACTAAAGATTTTTATTTTTTAGACTGCAACTGGTCCATAGTTTATGAATCAAGACAAATAACAGCAAAATACAAATTCATTTTTACATTTGAATGAATGAAAATGGAATCTGGTACTGCTTTCATTGTACATAACACCTAGTTATTTTCAAAAAGAATATATTTGATTTTATCTGCACCACTGTTAACCTTTTGCACAATATGTTGTTTTGTAGTTGTTTTATGGGCCAGTGGCACACACATATCACCAAAAATCTTGCCACAACAAGCATGTCAAGCCCACCCTAAGTTTAGATAATTGGGGCATTTATTTAGCTAGATAAAGAAAAGTATTTACTGTACCTATATTCTAGATCCAAAGATGGCATGATTGAATGGCACTGACATAAAAGGAAAGTAAAAAGCAGATCTATGGTATGGATAGATGTATGTACATACAGACAGATGAACATGTACACAGCTGCGAAGTGATTTTTGTGTTGTGCTCCTGCCAAAATGGGTCTTGATAAAAAAGCTTCTGCTTTGTTCTAATACAAGATAAGACCAGAGATGACCAGTGAAAGGAAACTTGTACCAATGGTAGTTTCAGTAGACCTGATGAAACTGATATTGAATTTAACACAGTGTCTATTGTAAATGTTGAATAAAGCCAGGTAAGTCACACACATATGAATAATATTTACATTTATACTGCAATAATAACAAGGTTAGGTTATCTGAGTGAACTATTATTCATACAAAAGCTGAGCTGTTAACTGGGCCCTTTCTTGACTTGGATTATGAATTTTACTCTCCTCAAGATGCTGTTGTTCTTTTGGGTTTAACACCATTTATCAGCATAAGATATGCTGTATATGGCAGCCTATACAGCTGGTGGAGGAAGAACCCAGGAAAACCCCAATAAGAACCACTGACCCACAAGAAGCTACTGGCAAGCTTTCTCACATATAAGCATTAACTGAGCCTGACACTCAAACCCACAAAGACAGAGGTGAGAGAGCAGTGATTGGTAAAGGCAAGTGCTTTCGACCACTCCCCGTAAAGATGCTGTAGAGGCAGAGAATACCGGCAGAAATGCATAGGTATGCCAAAATGGTCTGTGACAAGGTATCTATTAAGTGCCAAACAGACCTTCCTAAAAATTTTCTCCAAGTACACCCAAGTCTCATTTTAAACAAGGGAATCATTTCTTGTGCATCAACCTGAATGTTTCCCATATCTCTGCTTCAACAAAAACAAAGTAAACTTTATTCTCTGGTTCAAATCTAGGGAATTTGTTGTAGTTATTTCAGCTTATATTTGCTATGTTTCCTGCTTAATTCAGGTTGGGGGGCTAGTTCTAAACACATTAATATGTAACATTACGTAACTACGCATCCTGTGACATAACTTAACTATTAGCCCTCCAATCAGCTGTAGATGATGAGACAAATATAAGGTTGATAAATGTGTTTGAAAAGATCCATGGTGGGGCTAAGCAAGCCAAGGAAAACTTATACTCGATGGGATGCTATGAGCCCACTTAGGCAAATTTGCTAGTAATACAGTACACACTACTTTGCTGACAGGAATTAAGAAAAAAATCTGGTTTGCTTTGATTTGCTTAGGTCCAGCATTGTACTAGACACATGAAAGTTATATTGTGCTTATGTGAACAGTCAAATGCCTTGATTAGTAGCTGATCAATGGTAGGTACTGAACATGCATCCTTCTGGTCACAAGTCCAATGCCTTAACCACTTAGCCATCATCACAACTTTAAAAAATTCTAAACTTCAAGTTTTGAGTGCACTGGGGCCACTATATTAATTGCTACACAGCATTCCAATATCACCTAATATAAAATGATAGAAAAAAATATTGTTTTAAGACAAGTTCACTGCATGTTTATAGAAAGATGGATGACAGTCATGGAATAACAAATAGTCATAGGCATGTACACCAGATTTGTGAAGAACAAACTGCTCAACATCTTACTGACAATAGTTCTACACCTCCACTCGGTAATCATCTACCCTGACACATCACAGTTAAGTCTGGCCAGATACCAAGTAAATAACTGGTTGTGAGAAATCTGTCAAAATTGTTTCCAAAGAATTCCAAAGGCAACTGTCCCATTGAATTTCGTAAAGAAAAAAACATGACATCCTATTGTGAGAAGACTGAGGGTGAGAGGGTAATTGGGAAAATCTTGCCCCTGGGTGACCTTTAGTTGTTTAACCAGTTTTGTTACAGTATCCTTATAATTTCTACCTGTAGTTACTTCACTAATGTTACAGTGCCAGATTCTCAAATGAGAAAATTATAAAGTCCATCAATAGTAAAGAATTGCAGCTACCTAAAATTATCTGCCAACATTATGTCTTTACTATGTCAGTAATCTACATGTTTTACATATGAAAGTGAAAATTTCTGATGATCCTGAGCGAGAACAGCTGTAACAAATTATGAATACCAAACAGATCTAAAAGGATATACCATATGTACTCATTATTACATGATTTCAAACAACAACGACCCTGATCTGCTGACATAGGTCTATGTTGTTTATTGTAATGATTACTCTTAATAAACTGCAATGACCCAGGTCTGCCAGCAAATCATGAGGTTTGTCATTGGATCTGACTTACAAGTGAGTATAGACGGTATGTCTACCATCAATATCATGTAATGAAAATGTAATAATATACCATATTTATACAAAGATATACTATGCTTGATTATAAGTCCCCCTGCCACTGCCAAACTTTAGCACAATCTGACAAAATGTTTCAAGGATATGCCTCAAAAAATGAGTCCACCCTCTACTGTAAAATTGTGCAAAATGTGTTGAAGAACACAATACAATTAGAAAAGATCCAGTAGTGTTGCAAAATTTTCAGTATAAAAGGTATTCAAAATCATAACTCTATACAAAGTTGTCAAGATTATTACATGGGCTTTAAAATCAGGCATTTTTATAGCATGTGGCCTGTGACTGTTTTCTCTCATTAATAATTTCTGATCCAATAAGTGGATGGCAATTATTTACATGAAATATAAAGCCAAAATTGATGTGAAGTGATGAAATAGCAATGACAGTAATTTATTCATTAAAAATAATGACAAGTCTGACAAAAAGATCTAGCAGGGAAATTGAAGCATTAGTCAGCCATGAAATTTATTTTCAACAAAGACATGGCTGGGATTTAATTATATAGCTTGGATGGAAAATCCAAATATTTTCTGCTAGCCCATAATTAGAATACCCATATCTTGATTTTTAACAATCTCTCAGTTCAATAAACTTTTGTGACAGTATTTCCTCACATGCATATTGCCTATAAAATAAGAGATGAGAAATGGCCTTGCTATATGCTTTCAAGAAAATGTAGTTAATGTACCAATAATGACAATGATCGTGTAAAATGTGCAAAGATCAGGCCTATCTTTTAAAATGGATGCCAAAATGTATTCAATTACTTTTACAAAAAAATTGTTTATTTCTGTATATCTGAGGCCATAATTAGGAAATTTTATGATGTACACTCTATAAGAAAGCTAGGGAGAGATGGGGTTCTTGATCTGTCAAACACAGTATTTTGATTTCATACATTACACACATGCATGTGTGCATGATCAAGTGGTAACTTACCAACATTTGGTCAAATTTAACTCAAATGTTAGATTTAATTTGTAATACTTCTCATCGATAAAGTATGTGGACTTCATTAAATCTCACACAATACTTTCTCAAATCTCATGGTATGGCATCTTCACTAGCCACGGTTCTGATGTGTTAACCCTATCTATACCTTGGCAGATCAATCAGATGTAATGGCATCTGTCTGATGTTAAACTTACAAAGCATCCTTTTGAAAAATATTGCCTCCACTATTTTTGACCCATGTACAATGTACTGCTGTTACATGCTATTGCTTAGTTGGCATTACATACTAAGGGAATCAACTCCCAACATCCAATAGATGTCATTAGGACAAAGCACTAAAATATCTAATGATCTGCCAAGGTGTAGATATGGTTAATATATTGGAACCTGGCTAATGAGGATGATGATATGGTAACATATATACTTTCTTATAATTTAGATCTCTCTGCAGACAACATTGACCCTAATCTGCCATCATATAATAGATGTCAGATAACAAAATGAGTCAACCATATATCCAAAAAGTAAAGAAAAAGTTTCATAATTATGTTTTAAATGCCTGCAAAATGTGTTGTAAATGAAATCTGAATTTTAATGCAAAACCTTCAAGACCAGATTTGAACCTGTAGTTTCCAGAAATAAATTAAATTTAAATAAAAACTGGACCATTAGCTCCCAAACCCCATTTTAGACTGTAAGTATTCAATTTGCAATAAATATAATTCCCATATGATTCCTACCATCAATTGATTTGATAGAAATTTGCATGAACTAAAGGTGTCATTACAGAAGTGTGAATGGCTTGTCAATATTTTGTATGCAGAGTAATAACAAGGTATGTGTACCAAAGGTGAGAAGATATTTAATAGAAAACTTTTGATTGATTCAAATTAGCTCACTCTGTTTAAATATTGGCAGGTATATTTTAAACCATTTTCCTCAATGCAGTACAAAAGGAGCTTTGTGCTTGACATGGATTACAAATCTATGAGACCAAAATTATTACAAAACAAGATTAAAGATTTGAGAACAGCTTTCAAAGTTGAAGGATAATATTCACTACCCTTTGAGTGCCAACAAGAAAATGGTTAGGGCCAGAGGCCTTGCTTTTGAAACAGCATCAAAAATGGTAGTCTTAATCTGCAGTTCAATTATTTATTTTTTATATACTTGTCTACTGTATTTATCACTTGCTTGGTAAAAAAGCTCAACACTCTGTTTTTACTGAATTTTTAGGAGCCATCAAGTTTTAGAAAAGGGAGTAATACTGAACATAATAAAATAATTCCTCTTTTTTATGCAAGGCTGTTGACATTTAAATATTGTGCCTTTCTTTCAGAATAAAATAGTATCACAAGGCACTGAACTGGCACCAGTAGACTCAAGTCTGATAGAAAACATGATTTGATTTTATTATATTCTTTTCAAATTTAAATTAGATACAAAGTTAGATTTACTAATGATGATCATGGTTATTCCTAAGTGCTTTGTCTACAATGTGTATTGTGACAAAAATGTCCTTTATGGGTAGGTGTCTTTTATACAAAGGTAAATATGACAAGAAAATTAATAAAAGTGAACCATAAACAGCCATTCATAAGTAGGTGTTCATATACATGATAGTGAGTACGTACAGGGTAAAATATCTGTTTAAAGATTCAGTATTCTTAATATTGATATTAAATTTATGCAAAATCATTTCAGAATCCTGCAGCTGTAGTGTACAGCAAGAGTCACACTGGTCATGTAGGTGTTCAACACTGACTATTTCAGTAATGAGTGTCACATTTTAGAATTTTATTACACATACCTTTTTGGCAATTATTCAATTTATTTGGAAACTTGTACATCCATATTTCTTTAGAAGTTCATTAATTACATGCCCAAAGAAGTAAATATGGTAAAATCAATATTAAATTACATGGACACTTTTGGACAAGGCCAGTCTAAAGGTGTGATCTAGCTCAAAGCAGACTGAATATTGCATACTGTAATATAACATTGAAAGTAATGCATGTTGAAAACAAATTTGTACTACCCTGTTATTTGTTATGATAGACCCAATGTCCTCTTTTCTTGACCTAATTTAGTATGTCATTACCATTGCTAAAGTTCATAGTGATCAGTAATTTTCACCTGGAAGTTTTTATGACATTTAAGATGCTGAGCATTCAGTAATCATGACTGAATAGACTTAGATTAAACTATTTTACTATTATATTCTAGAACAACAATTAATGTTCAGTTTCATTAAATACATCTGCCTACATGGCCATATTGACATACACTTTATATATGTACAGAAAGATAATAATTCATTACAATTAATTCATTAGACAGATTTAACAAGAACAACAGAAATTACTTATTATTGCAAGTACCAATACTAAATTTCAAATACCACTTAATTCTGACCCTCCCATCACAACCATTCATTGTTGTCACCTGGGACATGATCCAGGGATCATAACCTGAAATCTGTAAAATTTATTATGTCTTCTTGTAATGATAGCATATTTAAAAGTTTTTGTCAAAAGTATTTGAAAATATCACAGAATTTGTAATTGACTTTCTGGCTTTCTTCCTGACCCAAGAGGCACAAGTCAATAATATACTCCATTGCACATTGCCATTATAATTTGCCAAGAATACTATCAGATTTAGTTAATTTTCCATCCATCAGTATCTTTGGAGGTATTGTAATGGATGGACAAACATGTCTTTGGGTATCATAACATCCCAGATACATCTTTCAAAAAGTGTAGGCTAACGAGATTTACAAACTTGTTTGCCCAATGTTTTACAGCACAGCAACACAAGTAGGCTATTCAGTGCCAAGGCAATTGAAGTAAAGTGAAATGCCCAAGAACATACATAGGAAGCTGCCATGGGCTGATTGATTGGTAGGATTTAAACCCATAACTTTCAGTTCCAAGTCAAGTATGCTAACCTCTGAGTCATCGCCATGACTCCTGCCTCCGTTAGTCACCTCTTAAGACATGAAAGAAATCACAAGTGGACCTGAACTGGCAAGAAGTATAGCAAAATCAGATACTAACTCTGATTGTTTGGAGCAGGAAAGAAAAATCTTGCTGAAAAGTAATGTAAACTTCCTATTTTCCCTTCAGCACATGTGATGCAAGCAACATAGGGCAAATGTATCTCATGATAGATATCTCTGAATTGATTTTACCAGCATAGACATTTTATATATATATATATATATATATATATATATATATATATATATATATATATATATATACATTCTTTTATTTGTATGAAAATGGCCTGTGACTAGAGGCAACATAATTAATATAAAGTAAAACCTGTTTAAGGGTACACCTGAAAAATCATCACATTTGCATAAAAAGGACAACATATATGAACCCCTTTTCTTAAGTTTTATTATATATGTCACTTGTATAGTCATCTCAATTTAGAAATTTTGTTCTTTTTTTTCTAAACAAAATATGGGCAAATTGCATTTATGTTTTCTAGCTTAACAAAGATTTTTTAAGTTGCCCAGTTAGGTGGGCATAGGAATATGAATCATTTCAGATAGCTTGTACAAGTCTTCAATTTTGGAAGAACAATTTTAGTCAGCTCAGGTAGCAGAGTTGAACTGTAAGAGTCCTGTTATATTACAAGTTACATTTTAACACTGACTAACAATGAGGAAACAATGAGGAGGAAAACCATAGTTCTTACAGTTGATCAGTTTGTTCTATATATTTTAATCTGGAGAAATTTCTTATTATACATGGCCTTTAGTATAAATGGTCATCAACCAATAAAAAAACACTATCAAAAACATGTCTCGAAATGTCTCATGGACACTGACCACACAAGTATTTATAAATACTGAACTGATAAAGTCATGCATTTTATCCACAAGTTTTTCACCAGTTTACAAAAACATAAATTTTAGATAGAATTACAACTGATGACAAAACAATAAATATTAGTACATTTCAACACATAAAACAGGGTGCCATCCTATCTTATATTCGTGCCTCCTACTGTCATCCCTTGAAGAGTATAATGCTCAGACTTCCTCAGAAAGGCCATGAGGTATATTTCTTGGAAAGCATACATTATTTTGTAAAATAAATATCTGCATATTAACTTGCACCAATAAAATAATAAAACAAATATAGGTCAGAACTGTGCAAAATCATATTATGCAGGGAAAGGCTTTAGATGATTCAAATCACTTAAATATGTTCTAATAAGCTGCTGCCCCCCTCAAATATGTATTTCCACTAGCACCCATCCAACCCGATTGTTTTCTAATTATTTTATAAAAAGATTTTGGTACTTTGGTAGTTTATTCAGCGCATGCAAGAATATGTTTTGCCTGTCTGTCTGTCTGTCTCTGTCTGTCTGTCTGTCTGTCTTTCTCTCTCTCTCTCTCTCTCTCTCTCTCTCTCTCTCTCTCTCTCTCTCTCTATATATATATATATATATATATATATATATATATATATATATATATATACACACACACATATATACCTTATACTTTCAAAGGCATTTGTGGAAACATACATTTTTATGTTGTTGACATAATCTCATAGAAATTTATAGTTATTCATAAAATAAACCTGTTACTAGGAGTATCAGACAGTTAAAGTAGTATGAACATCAGTGTAACTTGTACTTACCTGTACCTGAAGATTTACTGTCAGAGTCTATCATAGCTTCTTCATTTGAACTGGCAAACAGAAGCAACTAAATTGGCCAAAAATCTAATTCCTTTCCTGGCCAATTACACCACTTAATTCATTCTGCACCCAGTTTTAAACCATCCATTTGGCAAATGCTCTACCACAAAACTGGCACTGTATGTTGGTACAGTCATTTGACCTAACAGTGTATTCATTCACTCACTGGGTATGAAAATGATACTACAGTGGTTTGTGGTGGGTCTTATTTCTCCATTGCATGCAGTTCAGCAGGCAAATCTAATAATAAGAGAACTCAGGATAGGATAGCTACATATTCTATAAACTTAATGACCCAAATGGGCATGATCCCACTATAATTTTTGATGTTCCAATGTGTGTTAATTTTCAATCCCTCTGAAGGCAAATCCTTAATAGATAGGACTATTCCTCATCGGAGAATACCTAATTGATATCACAGTTAAGTGTGTACAGAGCTCTGGTTGGCACAATCACAGAGGAATCAGACACAAACTCTCATAAGATGCAAATGTATTACCAAATGAAGTGTCAGCAAAAGTTAAACAGCATTAAAGATTATAAAGGACCACCTGTACTGATTGAATTCAAATGAAGATAGATAAAATATGTCCTTTTATTGTGTTTAATTATTATCATGTATAGTTTTCTTATGATGATATTTTCTTCAGGCCTTTCAGCTTTTAGTTCCAAACCATCCTTTTTTTAAAATAATTATATACAATTATGTGGAGTCTTCTTTAATATCTCTTCAAGTTAACCGTTATCACTGTTTTTAATAAAATCTGCCTTTTTATTTTCTTTCCATCTCAGTTATTATGATAATATATTTTTGTCGACAGGTAAAATTTACTTAGTTTTGTGGTACAAACTAAAACTAGCACAGTACATGTAATTAACAAGGAGTGACCAGCTGTAAAAAGTCGATAAAGTTTATGTATGCAGAAATTATCATATTTTCAATCATTGCTGGAATTAACAGAATAGTCAATACCAGCTGTCATTTGGAAAGTTGTAGAATCAATAATTATATCATCACCTCATCTTCCATTTAATATAATAAGATAATAATTTAGGTCTATCAGTATTTTCACAGTTGTATTAATTTCCTCATCTAGTATTACTCATATTTTAGGAAATTTATACTCATCACAAATTTTTGCAATATCATTGAAAAAACTTAACAAACTCGGCACCAAAACTGACAAAAATTTTTTAGAAGAAACTTGTCTTTTTCAAATAATTATTGACGTTAAGTCCAATTAAAAACACACATTTTGATCAATGTACACATGTGATAATTTAGGATCCAAACATATTGATTCATCTTTAGTATTATCATTAATCTGATGGAGGAACATAGACATCACTAAAATAAATGTCGTCAGTTTCAGAATCAGTTTTATTGACATTAAATCAAAGTACGTAATCTTAGATTGAATGATAGTTACAGAAGGAGAGATAATTCTTTTGACAACATTGCCGCACTGCAGTTAGTCATCAAATATAGAATAAGTCTATGGTCTTTCTACCAAGCAGACCAGGACACGCACCCCACACCCCAAAAACCATTCCCAATGACATCATGTCAATAACGCTATTGGATTACAGAAGACTGAACAACCAGTATAAAACAAATGCAGTGAGTAAAAGTATGTACATGCAATTCATGTCTTGCTTCTAATGATTTGTGAATGAGGGCACCTGAATATTATTATTTGATTTGATTTTAAGTAGATACACAGAAGACTTAAAAAAGATGGATTTGTCAAATGTTGGTCAATTCAAGTATATCCAATGCAGCATTAATGGCGATTCTTTTACAGTGCAATATACACTAAATGTATCAAGTTTACTCACTTTGTAGGACAGCTTTATTGCCGTTCATGCTGTAGAATAAAAAGATATTAAACATGTCAAAACGACAAAACTGGGGTTAAAGTCTTATCACAAGTATACAAAAAACAGTGTGATTCAGTACTTTTCTTGTCCCTAAGTCCAAATAAAATATATATTCTTTTTAATTTAATATAGTTACTAACATATTTCCTATTAAAAATCAATCAGGTTAAAAGGTAGTGATTTATCCAAGTTTTTTACACTGTGATAATTTAATAGGCCAGAGATATTATCAGCAAACAATTACAAAGATGCTTGTAAACATTTTCAATAATTCACAATTATTCACACTCTAAAAACTGGATTTGGATTTATCTGAGTAAGTAAGCATGATTCTTGGAATGCTTATCTGCTGATGAAAAAAGTGTAGCCTGCAGTTTGATTGAAAGAGTAAATATGGTGACTTTCAACCAAGAGGTGATGTGTCTGACATCAGCTTGTAAAATAAATAACAGAGACTCAGTGGTTAGTGAGCCAGACTCACAAGTCGAAGATCATAGGTTTGATTTCTGACCAATCAGCCAGAGTTGTCTTCTGTAGTGTGTCACTGGGCAGGACACTTTACTCTCATAGCCTCAGAACTATATCCTTTTGTGTACTTATGTACCATAAAATACCAAACAAACGAACAAAGAGGCCCAAGCTGACCTAAGATTTCTGATCTGACTGACAACTTATGAGTAAAATGCAAAAGTGGCTGGCCAAGAAATCTGGCTCAGTAGGATGCTTTCTACAGAAATTTCTTCCAATTCTATTGAATGCATATGTTACGAAAACTATTACTCATTGGTTTCTTTGGTACCTTCATCTAAATTTGATGGCACATCAAATTCTTGTCTCCAATACTGAAAGGTCTTTATACCAGGGTGAGTTTTTTATTGGATCTGATCAAATTCTGAAAAGGAGGGGGTTTGTTAGATTATGTTTGGTAATATTTATCTGCTTTTAGTAACATGGCCATAATTTGAAAGCAGACTGTCATCACTTGTATAAGACTGAAGTTCCTTTAAGATAATAAGCTTGTATAAGACTGAAGTGCATTTAAGATAATAAGCTTGTATAAGACTGAAGTGCCTTTAAGATAATAAGCTTGTATAAGACTGAAGTGCCTTTAAGATAATAAGCTTGCTGTCCAATTTAATAAAATTCTGGTCAGCAGTTTTTGTGAAGCAGTTGTTAAAAGTTTTTCCATTTTCATTAATATGAGGCCTATCTAACGTGGATAAGAATCACTTGTAAAACTCTGAAAGCTCTTCGTGCCAAGATGCTTTCTGTGAAATTTGGTAAAAGTATGCTGAGTGCTTAAAATTTAAAGCTTCCTGCAATCTTTAGTTACATCAGCAACATTTGTTAATTAATTGGCATCATTTGTACAAATTTAAAAACCCTAAAGCAAGAAGGTTTTCTTACTTATATGGGCAAATTCTATGGTTTAAAGGTTTGTCTAGGTAATGGTTGTGATATTTAATTGTGTATAACCATCAGTTATACAAAATTGTAAGTTCATTTGTTATGTATATCTGTAATGTGTGTTTGATGTTTGGTCTATAACCATACATTCTATTTTTAGATAATGAGCCAAAAATAGGTTGTTGATTTGGGTCTGAGTTCTAGAAAATGAACCATGTAAAGTTTGGGGTAATTTCTCAGTCAGGTGGGTTGTGTTGTGGCATACATTACATGGGAGGTATTATGACATAGAGTCATAATAGAGTCATGGAGATGTATATAAAGAAAGAACTGATTCATTCCTAATTCCTATTTCCTAGTAATGATCTTGTTTTAATATCAGTCTGCAGATGTATTTTATGTTGTGTTTAGATTTAATTTGGAATAATCTTTTTTTAAATTATTTATTGGAGTTACAACTAAAGCAACATTTTGAGATTATTGTGAATTTTTTTAATTATGTTCTAGACAATGCCATTGCAATACATCAAGACTGTTGGCACTTCAGCACATTCAAGGATATTGGCAAATAAGCATATTCAGGAACTGGAATTCATTTGGAACACTCTAATCTTTTGAACTTATTATAGACATTTTAAGATTATTTTGGATTTAATTCATAATATTGTAAGTTCCTCTTAAATTTTCATTTTATAATTTAGAGGATTAAATTATTTCAATTTTTCCAAACTTGTTGGTTTTTACTTTGTTCTGTTACTTTCTGTTAAGCTCATATCAACCAACCAATCAGGTTTAGTAGCATTCCATAAAAAAAATTGAAAGTCAAATCACTAGACTTGTTGCACTACTGAGATTGAGTTTTATGCTGCATACGCTTAAAAAAAAATCATGAACTCATCAAAATTGTGGAAGGAATCTAAGTTTTATATGTGCATCTTCTGCACCAAGTTTCATGGCAATCCATCAAAATATGAGGCACTAGTTGTGCTAATGAGATTGTGTCATACACTGCATTAACCTGCAAGATAAAAAGAACAAAAGCTTTAAAAAGAAGATCATGGTGGAGATGAATGATTTGTCAGCATGGACATTTTCAGATCATGACCATCCTATTAACCAAGTTTCATGGCAATTCATAAAAACCTGCAGGACTACTTGATGTAAAAGGACAATAACTCTAACAAAAATTGCAGCATTAAAGTTATTTTTTTAACCAACAAAAAAAAAACATTTTATTGCCAAGATCAGTTATGTTTAATATGGCAAAAGTTACATGCAATCCATCAATAACTGAGGGACTTGCTTTTGCTAGCAAAACAATACAATACTGTGCAAAAACTCCAACAAAAATTGCAGGAGAAAAGTAATTTGTCAATGACCGTATAAGTTTTCAAGTTATATGGCAATCAATGAAAAACTGCAGAACAAGTTGCACTAACATTTGCCAAAAGGAAGGACAAAAGGATGGACAGATGGACACAAGGGTTACTCCATATTTTAAGACAGCTCCACTTACAAACAATGTCTAAAGGAATCATGAGTGTCTATTACATGAAAAGGAATCATGAGTGTCTATTACATGAAAAGGAATCATGAGTGTCTATTACATGAAAAGGAATCATGAGTGTCTATTGAAAAAGAATCATGAGTGTCTATTACATGAAAAGGAATCATGAGTGTCTATTACATGAAAAGGAATCATGAGTGTCTATTGAAAAAGAATCCTGAGTGTCTATTACATGAAAAGCTCACTAAATCATCATAGAATGTTGTCTGAAATTGTTTTCCTTTTTTCGTCATTATAAATTTATGTACAAGTACAGTCACAAGTTATGTGAATGATTTAAAACTGGTCATACAAAACACTGCTTCCAAGTTAGACCTTATTTTAAAACCCAATGTGAATACAAGCTAGACCTTATTTTTAAACCCACCATGAATACAAGCAAAGACATTTTTTGTTTGCTAATTGTCAATAGTGACAAATTTAAATTCTCATCAATGTTTAACTCATTGCTATTTACAATTGAGAAAGCATGCAATTAATAAAGAAACAGCCATCCAGTGGCAGCACTATAACTGTAACAGGCTTTCCTGACTGAATGAATTACTCCTTTCAGTGATGGTTCAAGATGAGGTAGACATTTATTGTTCCTGTAGGGAAATCAGATTATGATATGCAGTGAATTTCAAATAAACTTTAAAACTAATTAACAATTCAACTGTATGGTTAGTGTGGTAAATATAATTCTGTCATTTTATGTCCTACAAACTTCAGCAACATTATTCCCTTATCATCATAAACTTTTCCATGTCTCCATCATAAACAATAAAGTGTGCCAAACCTAACTCCAGGAGAAGAGGAAACAATTACATAAATATAAACATGTCCCAGTATTGACATATACTGACCTTAACTGATTTACAATCAGTGAGTATTACTGCCCTCTGGTCACTTTCCATGACCAATGGTCAGTCTAAATGGTCAAATCAGAGACTGGATATAATCTCTTCAATAGCTGATAAATGGTGTAATTATATTTTTGAGACTCATAATCTGACCTCAAACCATCTATTTTTTATCATAGCAATTAGCTATCTAATTTGTATTTTGCTTTGGTCTCTGGTGTGAAATCAGAGGTAAACAGCCATATTTCACATGACACTGAATCAGACCATTTATAGGTGGTTGACATGCAAAGTTTGTTAATTGATCAAGCAGTATTCCCAAAAGCTTTTCAACAATGATAATTTATATACTGGTAACCTTAACAAGAAAAATTCATATAAAACATTTTGCAATTAAGGATAATCATATAATCTTGAATTAAGGATAATCATATAATCATATGAATCATATAATCAATATCAACATCATTAATTAATTAATACTCATGGGTAAAACTCTTGATATCAGATGAGGAAATAAATGTCTCCAATGAAACTGTGTGATTTTGATCCTAGTGTATTTGGAATTCACAGATTATTTTTTATAAATGAACAGTAACAAGAACAATGACAAAACATCTTAGCATCAATGCATTCTTGGTTTTCCCCCATTTTTTAAATTCATATTGGAGAAAATAACATATTTCTGAAATATAATACTGAAACATAATTTTATCCAGATTTTAGGTCAAAAATATACAAATATCGGAATCTGTGTGTGGAAAATATAAAATACATGATTTTGTTCTTTAACTGATAGGAAAATATAGGGTGTGTGTGTGTTTGTGACAGGAAAATATTCTATTTTGTGTTTAAACTGATAGGAAAATATAGGATTTTGTTTTTAAACTGATAGGATTTTTGTCAAGCAAATAAAAGCAACTGCAAGTTAATATTTAGAAGATTTAAAGATTTATCAATAATGATCTGTACTCTGAATTAAAAAAAAACAAACCAAAAGGCATTTTAAAACATCTCAATTACATCATGGCAATAAAAGTGACCAACAAAACTTAAATGTTCGTGTTTACTATTTGAAAATATTACCTCCCCTTGTAGCTGGAGTTGCAGTGGCTAAGTGGTGGGCATGCCAGACTTGTGACCAAAAATGGTTCATATCCTATCTTGGCCCAGTGTCCTTGGTGTGTCCTTGGGCAAGGTACTTTACTCCAATTGCCCCAGAACCAAATAACCTTCATGTGTTGCTGTGGCATAAAGCACCAAACCAAACCAAAACCATTATTGCAATCCCAATTCCTCACTGCATTTCTTCCTTATACAGTGAATTTTGATTCAGCAATAATACTCGTAAAATAAGTAAAGAAATTATCACATGATGTCTTCCATGTAACTCTGAATTTTACTTGTAAAATCTTAACAGTACTTCCAAAGTAACTGAGCAAACTGAAAAATCTATATTTTGCACTCTCATAGAAGAAAAAACTCTTGAATTAAGGATAACATATCACTTGATGCAAATTATTTTAACAATTTATAACTGGTCCTTATCAAAGTACAGGTTATATAGTCATCTCTTGGATTTCTATCAAAGGTTCATTCTGACATTTATATCTCTTAATGGATTAGGACAACCAAACTTTCAAGGATATTGATTCTGAGAAAGTTTTCACTGTTTTTGTTAGAACTCATCCTTAAAAAGAAATTTTGTTTATCAAGTGTAGATTGGGTTGAGTATGCAGTACAGTATGTACTTGCTTATAAGATGAGTCAAACTGCAAACAATAAAGATCTAGATCTGCCGTAGCATAATGCACCTGCAGATGAGGTCTATGTTATTTGTTCTACTGATTACTCCTAACAAGCTGCACAGACCCAGATCTGCTGGTGCAATATATGATGGCAGATCTGGATCAGTGCAGTTTGCAGTTGGACTGGTCTTATAAGCAAGAATATAGGGTATATGATAGCAAAATGTAGCAAAATATTTTATGAACATTCTAATACAATGTACAAGGATGATGTGCTCAAAATGACTTACTGAAATTTGCATCCAGGTGACTGATGACAACAAGTTTCAAAACAGAAAATAAAATAATAACCATTTAAAAAAGAATCTACCATACCACAAAAAATAAACACTACTGGTATACAAAGTACTAAATACACAATACTAAATACACAAGAGGAAATTAAATGTAAAGAGATAAACAAAATGTAAATTTGAACTAGAAAATAGAATTCAAAGGATACAATATTTTAAAAAAAACTAACAACATATGAATTTAAAGTAATTTTTAACAATAGAAGAATAACAGAAATCCTGATATTTGTAGGAATTGATAGAAACTTGACAGTCTACCATAAAACCAGCAATCAAATACTGCACAAAAATATAGGTAGGTATTTGGTTCTAAATTTGGTACCATAAAATGGAAATTGTAAATTGTATCAATCAGTTACTGATAAACAGATATACACTTGTAATGTTATTAAAAATAATAAATTATGATATTTTAGAAAGAAGGGATGAAACTTCTTTAAAGACTTGATGCATGCTGCATCATGCACCCTGTTACTAAGATACCATTCAGCATTGCTGTTGTTGGTCAACATGGCTGCTGATTGATGGGTAGACCTGATATATCCACCATTAGAAAGGAAAGAATACATATGAAACAAGGCAAAGGATTAGAAAAGAACATAATACATGGAACCAACCAATAGAATCACCTAAATTCTGTAAAATAGAAAATTGGACTGAACATAACAGCAGTAATAGAAATGTCCATTTTTACCTTTTCGTTTGACCATGTGCTTTTGTTTTCATATTAACTTGAATACCTCAAATGATAAACGCAATAAAGATCAGAACATTGATAATGTGTCTATTATTAATTGGATTGCAATGCAGATATGTTCAGTAATTAGGGCATTCTGTTCACCTACTCTATACATGTCAGATGAAATACATGTAAGTTTTCTTACGTGGTGTAAAAATAAACTTTATAACTGGAATCAGTGTTTGGTTCTAGTGTAACCCATGAATAGGTACAGTGATGTGCATGTACTGAAAATGCTTTATCCAAGCAAGAAAAGTCTGGCACTTGATGAAAATCTGATGCAATCACTGCAATATTTATTACCTGCATGTACATGGCCTCTAATGTGTTATGACATTTTCACCTCTTATATATATATATATATATATATATATATATATATATATATATATATATATATATATATATGCATCCAATTTAATTACCAAATGTCAAATGATTTACACAACAAAAGCCATTAAAGAGTCAATTCAAGTCACTTCATTACAGTTGACCATTAGCATCTTTCTGAACATCTGTGTGCAAATGCTGGTATCTATGACATATGCTGGTATCTATGACAAATGCTGGTATCTATGACATATGCTGGTATCTATGACATATGCTGGCATCTATGACATATGCTGGTATCTATGACATGCTGGTATTTATGACAAATGCTGGTATCTATGACATATGCTGGTATCTATAACATATGCTGGTATCTATGACATATGCTGGTATCTACAACATATACTGGTATCTATGACATATGCTGGGTCTTACAGCGCCACAAAATTTTTTTATTAAACCTGGCCTTGTAGTCTCAAAACTTTCTGAGCAACAAAAAAAACCCCAAGCATAAATTCCCAAAATTTAGATGATCTATGATGTCTTTGATAGGAATAGAGATAGAATCACAAAACATTCAGATTTTTTCCTAATTTTGTTTCCTCTACTTCACTGTCAAATTTCCATGACATAGATGTCCTCAAAGTATCGTATATGATTTTAGAGTTCTGAGCTGGAGCTTTGAGTGTCTTACTTAAACAAAATTTTGAGAATATGGGGCCTCAGGTCAGATACATCCCCAGACACTTGGTTCATAAAGCTGTAGACTTGCAATCTGAGGGTCATATGTTCAATACCTGCCTAGGATGGCTGCCTCAGTAATATCTTGGGAAAGGCAATTAGCTCACACTTCCTTGGAATTGAACAAGTAATAACACGTTAAGTGTGCCATTAAAACAAACCAAAACCAAAAAAATTTCTCTGCCCCCACCATGGAACAATTAAAGTAAAACTGGTCTTGATAGACCAAGGCTGTGAGAGACAACTTTAATTGATAGACCAGATCCTAAATGCAGATTTATTGATTATATATCATTACGACATGTAATGAGAGACCACCTGTCTTGAGAGACTATGATTTTTTTTTAGCAGAAGGGGTTGTCTTTCAAGACTGGTTCCACAGAACATGTATTTTGTTATTACTGCTCTATACACAGGGTCTTCAGTATTTTGGATCAACCGTGGCATAAAATCTAAAGCTGGGACTTGAGGACATTGCTAAGGATAATCTCCAGTGAAATGTTAGAGTATTTAACATTTTGAAAAATGTATATTTACATATAGCTGAGGGTCCAAGTGATAAAAAAATCACTTGAAAATGTATTGGTTGTTGTATATTTTCTTGCACTAATTAATTAAGCTCTAATTGAATATGAAAGTTTGGAAAAGTACCCTGTCATGAATTAGAATTCAAAATTCATAAATTTGCACATGTTGAAGATTATAGACTCCATGTTTCAAATGTGCAAAGAAAAGTAGATGTTGGTGAGTAGAATTTTGTTTTAATGCGACACAATTACTAGGATCATATCAGTTTTCAACAAGAAAAAAGTCTGTGTAACCAATTTATGAAAGCTCATAGACCACTGATAATTTTACCAACATCTCAAAAAAGCAGTTTGACACTCATCTACAAATGGATTATAAGTGAAAACCATTTGATCTATAGACAGAGTTTGGGTCTATGCCATGCAAACAAATCTCCTTATATATGTTGTCTGTTGAAATCAAATCATTACCATTGCTATTTTAAAGGGTTTTGTTCTAAATTAATTATAATTAAATTAATTAAATCCTAACCAATACTATTCAAGTCCAATGAGCATTAGCACTTGGATAAACTGAAAATCTTTAACTGAGAAGAAAAAAGTCAAAAGGTACTGATACTTGTCAGCAAAAAAATCCCAGTACATTAAAATAAAACAAAGCACTTAATTCCAAATAAAACAGTGAACTGAAGGTAGTATATTCATATATATTGTAGTTTATAGTATATTCATATATATTGTAGTTCATAATGTCTTTTACAAATCTGAGCCACACAAAACACACTTACATATGATAGTTCATAGTGTCTTTTGCAATTCAGTCACAGAAAAACACTTGTATATAGTAGTTCATGGTGTCTATTTCAAATCATACCCCCAAAACACTTTAAATGAAACTGAAATCATTTACAGAGTGGACTTACCTTTGGTATGAAATCAGATGTAAATGAGAGGAATGATTCTGAACACCAACTGGGATGGACTGTGGTCTTCAATTTGTCACACAGATTTAAATACAAATGGTATCAGCTGATTCTAAAATCCCTCTTTCACTTCATTCTTCAATGATTCTGACAAATTCAAAATTATTCTAATATCCTGAAGCAGAGACAGTACATCTGTATGGCAGGCTTCTGGTTTTCCCTCTGTGTGCAACCACTGAAGCGACTGTATGCCTGCCCTTACAATTAAACAAGAACAAGACCCAACTATTTGTTTGTTTAATGTGTAAGTTTAAAGGTACATAAATAATCTAACAAAAGGTAGATCGAATTCAATAATTAGCTTGTTTTTATGGGTCAGTGGAATACTGATAAATTGTATCAATTAATTCAAATAAATTATTGAACTCATTTCTTAAATAAAATTTCTGTCCAAAGGCACACAGTAAGGTTGACACCACCATACATGAAACATTTCAAGTCATCACCCCAAGTACATGCATTTAAACCTTAAGTGGCTAAGGAATTATAACCTTGACTCACTGTAACAGAAACTGACAAAAATCTTGGTATTTGAAAATAACTGGCAAGCATGCAAAAAATTAAATAGAACTTTGTGCCTCAAGAGAAATCTTAGCAGCCATACATTACAATTTTCATAATTAACAAAGTATTTCTGTAAATCTTTATGATGACTGATACCTTTGTCAGATCTTTTTGGCTGATACTCAACCAAAGTTTTCCCTATCATCATGGGGGCAAAATGACCTGTAGGAAACAAATATATCTGGACTTGAATCTGCAAATGTCTGGAACTGTCAATTAATAAAGGGCTAATCAGCAATCAACTTTTCACTGGAGCTACTGATAAGAACATTCTTTTTTGGATTTTTTAACAGTATTGTCATGCAATGTTCATGAAATATCGAACAAAGCATATTTTGAACCCAAAAATGATTTTTAATGTAAAATAGTAGAGAACTGCAGAAAAGTCAATGGTCAATGAGTTTATTAAACTTACATCTGAGCATATTTTAAACAAATCTGAAATATATTCTATTCCCCACATATAAACAAATCTTACACATCAAAGATAAATTATACAAACTGTACTTCAACTATATATATATATATATATATATATATATATATATATATATATATATATATATATATATATATATATATATATATATATATATATATATATATATATATATATATATATATATAAACACTACTCAAGACTCAAGGTCTATTTAGAGAAGACTAAAATGGTGGTTACACATTTGTGGGTCTTGTATTTCTGGTCATAAGAGAGAGATGACAAACAGAAACTGTAAACACAAAAATAATTTTATGAAAGACAACTAGCAGATACTAAAATATGAATATATAAAAGCATTCATTATGATACAGACAAAAGTAATTGAAAATTGCCTCATTAAAACAGTGGGAAGCTAGTGAGTATTACATAATAATATAAGCTGATTACTCATTTCACACAGTTCATCTTGAAAGGATAGGACTGCTATTAAAACACAGGAACAACATTTAATCAACATAGAATGTATGAAGATGAAGCAAGACTCTTATATTCAGGCCAAACTGTCCACAAAAGAGCCAACCCACCCACCCACACCAATTGATTCATTGGTCCCCAAAATTTGTGAAGAAATTTATTTTTGTAACAATATATATCAGAACTCCTGGAATCACTGCATTTGTCAGACATGCCTGGCAGATTTAAGGCTTATGACCACACACACTGTGACAAACCCGACACCAGCAATAGGATATGACAAATATCATTATATCAAGTTGTTTTCATTTGTTTATCCAGTCAACTCTCAAATAAACACCTTAAAGAAGTAAATTTAAAAGTAGTCGGTTAAGTTCACAGATTGTTCCTTTTTCAGACAATCATGAAAGGTTTTGTTGACTAAGCTTTATTCAAAGGTGACTAAGTCTAGCTTATACATTTGTTTCTTTGTCAGACAATCAACAGAGGTGCTGCCAACTTAACTTGTTTGGCCAAGATGTTTCCCAATTAATTAAACACTACAAAGCTGCAAAGCACAAAATAAGACCTGCATGAAGTCATATTTCCATGCCTTATAAAAAAAAATCATTTAAATGAACTATTGTTCCAGGGTCTGTAGTATTCAATAGTCTTCAACATCACCTTTCTTAACTATGTTGTGTCATAGTGTGTCAGCACACCATACACAACAAAATATCTGAAGAAGAGGCCAAAATTAAAAATACAAATTACTAACAACAACTAATGTTTATTATTATCCTCCAAAACTTATTTGGGGACCTGATCCAAAACTATTTGGGGACCTGATCCAAAACTTATCTGGGGACCTGATCCAAAACTATTTGGGGACCTGATCCAAAACTTCATTATGTGGCTTTACAGGAGATGCGCATCAATAAGGTGTTACCTCTTTTGATGTAGTAAGTCTGCTTGTTGTCAGTTAATGCATATTCTGGTACAGTGTATATGTAATAATTAGGCATATTGCTTCTTTTTCTTTTTTGTTACAAATTGTTAAATCTTCTTTGAATGTTTATGTATTAATTTTCACAAATATAAGGTTGTGGTGTTAATTTTCAGGAAAAAAATGGATAGCAAAGGCCATTATCATCACAATACCAGGATCATAGACCAGAAGAACTTTTGGGATGGCCTATTGTCCATCTCTCTATTTGCACAAGTTTGTTGTCACTAATACTAAACTATTGTGAGGATTGCCATGAAACTTGACATACACATTCATCCCCATGTCTGCTTGGTACTAAAATAAAATGGTGCCACTTCTGAACAAATGTTTAAATCAATGTTGAGTTTTCACTGAAAGACCTCTCCTTGGTTCTAAATGAAAATGGCACTAATCTGAAATCCAATATGGTCAGTACAGCAGCCATCTGGAAAATCCTGTTACCACAACTTCTGAAAAGAAAGTCCTATCAAAATGAGGTTTTCACCAGAAAACGTCTAATATATCTAGGTGGTCCTAAGTCAAGATGGTATCAATCTTACTTCCAGTATGGCCTCCATGCTGGCCAGCTTAAACAGTCTTATTAGTACTCCTCTTTGACAGATGGACATGTGATTTAAAACTCTGACATCCAATATGGCTTTCATGACATGTGATTTAAAACTCTGACATCCAATATGGCCTCCATGACATGTGATTTTCACCCAAAAATTTGCGATGTATGGTTGGTCCTAAATGTAAATGGTAACAATCTGATATCCAATATGGCCACCATGCAAGCCAACTTGAAAAAACCATATGCCAATAGTCAAAGTTATCTAAAACTATATATGCAATTAATATGCATGTAGATATGTAGATGAAAAAGAATTAGAATACAAATATAGACAGAAGATCAGAAACTGAAATGTACATGTATATGGACAAATAAATCTATAGGTAGAAAAGGGTATGGAAATGAATAGATTTGTAAGTAAGATTGATAGAGATATAGAGATATTTAGGTTAAAGACCTTTAAAATAATTAAAATTAAACAACAAATTACAATATTCTAGCTGAGGATAATGATTAATCCATGATAATTGGCACTTTTTTGCACATTTTGAAGCCTCATACTGGTTATTTTTCTTTAAAACTGATTTGTTAGGGCTGGAAACTTTATGAGGTTTCCCTTTTGTGCCTCAATATGATAGCAGACTCATTATGATGAAAATGTAACTGACAAATTAAAATATAAATATTGTTTTGTTTATTTGTCAAAATTTGCTTCCAGTATTAAATAATCACATTATCACTTCTACACAAGAAATTGTGAAATAGACCTTGACATGGTATACAAGATGGAAATGACACAGATGAAAGAAACTGTGGTCAGTTATGTAACAGAAGAATGCAGTACATAGAAACACTAAATATACCGACATACATACTAGAGCAAGACTGCAGCGTATAAATTTGCAGGACATAAAGCATTAAGAAACATGAACCCTTGCTGCCTCTCTCTCTCTGATTTTTGCCTTTCATTGATGCATCAGCAATTTAAAGTTAGGTTAATGACCAATGGATACACAGATGTTCTCTTCTAACTCGGGATTAATACTAAAATAGCGAGTGTTCTGAAGGACTTATGGCTCATAAGAAGAGGGATTTTACAATGATCAGTCGAAATAAATTTATTAATTGCTAGCGATTGGGATTATAGTCCACTTGATCAAAACACTGATGCTCCAGCACAAATCATGCCTTACACAGTTGGTTTCCACCTGCAGTGTCAGAAAAAAAAAAGTTGGAGATCAACTCCATATAAAAGGAAGTGGGTGGGAAGGCAGCAAGACATCAACTCCTATCATAACCATCTGTGTCAATATGTATAGAACAAAAAAATTACCCTGATAAATACCCCAAATCCTTTTTTTTTAAGTTCTGGAAATTCATCAGGTTAATTTTTAAATCTAGGTTCAATTTAAATACAGTGCAATACAGTACAGTACAGTAGGGTTTGGGAAATTTATCTGGGTAATTTTTAATTCTCAATTTAGACAGAATGTCAAATTATTGTTAGATAGGCCCACTTGTCCAAATTTCCTCTGATACGTCCTATCCAATTTTAATTATTTTGACATTTATGTTGTTGTGTGAATAAATGTCAAAGTATCTAAAATGGGGTTTAGAGGCAGAGAAAACTCAGACTGTAGTCTCAAGGTAAACTTAAGTAATAAAAGAAAGCTATTTGATCTCTTTTTAAACCATTGATAAGACTGATAATGCACTGTACAATTTCTTATTACATATTACTTACTTGCCTGGCTACCTTTGTGCCACTTTTGTGTACCACATGTAACCATAACCAAGCAGAAACTTATAGCACATTCATCCTCAGTAAAGACACTGTCTGCCATTTTACAGGTTTTCCAAGTTGTTAGGTTCATATTTGGTTATTAAATGAAGGAACTCATGAATTTATTTTGATTATAATTTGTCAACATAATTTAAAATGTCCCATTTAATTGCTTATGAAAATATGAAAGTTTTACTTTATGATTAAGTCATAAGTATGAAACTATTGTGTCATCTCATTGAGTTTTAAATCTGTTCTTAAGTTGGAGGTTTTACTCTGAGTGTTCTTGGATGTGCTGGATCACATGTGAACAGAAATATGGTTTGGCATAACAATTGACATTATCATGCTCACCAACATACCATACCAACAACTGATGTTTTATCAATTGTCTGGTTCCAGCCTCCTCAGCACCCAATGTCAGCATATATTACAATAAATGAATATTGAGATTGTTTGCTACAGAAGTCTTTAGCAGTGCAATCACCAGTATTTGAAAACCTGCTATAACTTACAGATGTTTTGATTTCTGTCTCAGGAGTAATCTCACATAAATGCATAATAAAGGTATCACAAACTTCATTTGAATTAGCTCTAGCCAAGTGATCCAAGGCATCTGCCTATGCTGATCACTCACACACCTCACCTCAGTCTGCTTGAGTTCAAGTATGACGTCAACCAACATGGTTATGTGAAAAAGCTTGCCAGTAGCTTGCTATGGGTGGGTGGTTCTTCCCAGGCTCTTCCTCTGCCAAAATATACTGGCCACCATGTAAAGCCTTCCATGTACTGAATAATGGTGTTAAAAGCACCATACAACCAAAATCAAATATGAATGTGGCTGTAAGATTTCAACAAAACTACTCAATATATTTACAAGGTATATTTGCATAGGAAGCAAAACTCTTACCAATAAAATCTTTAATAGATTATTTAAATTTCACAAAAAGAAGAAGAAGAAGAAGAAAAAGAAGAAGAAGAAGAGGGAAGTACACAAGCAGACCAGATGACACAATTATTTATATCTAGATGGATTGAAGAAGTGATATACTTCTAGTTTTTTGGATGCCTTTCCATTGTTTGTGGATTTCTGCATCTACTCTGTTTTGAAATCAGCCATACACTGTGTAAACTCAATTTTCAATCTTACCAATGACAGTAGTAGCAGGATCAGAGAAGAAGATGATGATGAGAGTTTACTTATACATGAGAGAAGAAAAAGAATTGGTACATAGAAACCTATGCATAATTAAATATTTATGTGTATTCAAAACACACTAATAGAAAACTTTGCATAATTAAATATTTATGTGTATTCAAAACATGATAATAGAAAACTATGCATAATTAAATATTTATGTGTATTCAAAACACAGTAATAGAAAACTATGCATAATTAAATATTTATGTGTATTCAAAACAAGATAATAGAAAACTATGCATAATTAAATATTTATGTATATTCAAAGCATGATAATAGAAAACTATGCATAATTAAATATTTATGTGTATTCAAAACACAATAATAGAAAACTATGCACAATTCAATATGTATGTGTATTCAAAACACAATAATAGAAAACTATGCATAATTAGATATGTATGTGTATTCAAAACACAATAATAGAAAACTATGCATAATTCAATATGTATGTGTATTCAAAACACAATAATAGAAAACTATGCATAATTAAATATTAAAGTGTATTCAAACCATGATAATATAAAGCTCTTATTGTTCTGTTTTGTTTTTGGGGTTGTTTTGGATTTTTTGTTGTTGTTATTGGCTCAACATCATGAAGCCATGACAACAATTATTCTGCTATTATTGAATGAAAAAGGAGGTTGAATTGATTGATTTTTGATATAATAGTGTTTTTATTATTATTTTCAAGTTTGTTAGCCAAGTCTATGGGCATCTGTAAAACATTGATTGTATAGTGGTTTAATTTATAAACCAGAACCATGATTACTGGTTCTTGCAAGGACAATTATCATCACTAGGTGACACTGGTACTTGACAGCTAGATGGGGAAAAAAGTCTTAAATGAAATTTTGGTTCAAGAAGTGTAATATAGAAAGTTCCTGATTGTTAAACTCCAAAGACATTGTGCATTGAAGGGAAATAATATCACAAGGTCACAAGTTTGTATCTTCTTCAAATAAGCTTATGTTCACTTAAAAGATGTCATGGAAAGAATGACAAATTATGTCATTTATATGTGTTGATAAGAGTGTAAATGGAAAAAAAAATACATGTAGTTGCATAGAAACTGATCTTCATAGGAGTCACAATGAATTACTTCAATTTGTCCTTTATAAATTACAAAAGTTTATATATAAGTTAAAATGGAAGAATTAATATACATATGTTTAAAATGGCAGAATTAATCTTCACTGAAATAATGGTAAAATGTGCAAGAAATTTAAGAGCAAAATCTATGTAAAATTAAATTTTGTCAAGTGAACTTGAAACTTAAGCCATGGTCACCAGAACTGAATAAGTTTTGGAACCTTTTAAAGTTAATCAGCTTGAGTTCAATTCCATTGTTCTTGAAATATCTTGCTCACATGTTGAGTAGGTCTCCCTCACCCATGCATGATGCATTAACCCCCACTACATACAGAATGCCAACCTGTAAACTCGAAATATGCTCAATGCGATAAAAGGTAATCAGCACTGAAGGTTTCTGCATATAACTTTTGGTCCAGTTTGGTCAAGGCATATAATATATATATATATATATATATATATATATATATATATATATATATATATATATATATATATAACATTCTGCTGTTGATTTTACTTGTCTGCAAGTTGATTCCTTCACCAAAGACAAAACAAAAGACAAAGTATTCCCTGTGAGCTTGAAAATGATGTCCTAATCACCACAACCTAATCATGATGCAGGTCTTTATCAAACCATCTAATTATCCAATTAGGGCTGGATTGGTTCAATAGATTTTGAGATATAAGAACAGTGTGAACACACCTACACAACTCCAGGCAAACTGGGTGTCCCTCTTTGACCTTTAATGTAGGGTTCAGTTTTTAAATGAAAAACAGATAATTTCCCCACTGCCCCTAAGGTTTTCACATATAAAATTTGATCCAGTTCAATCAAACTATAAGGTTGATATCTTACTTACAAGCTGATGCCCTTCACTTTACACAAATGATAATCATGACCTTGAAAATACAATCACTGTCAAATTAACCTTATTCAGATTTTGAAACTAGGTCATGGTTTCCAAGTATACAGTTTGGTCTTGTTTGGCTCAACAGTTTTTGAGCTATCTTGAAAACCAATATGTCTCCCTTCCTTTCAGGGATGGGGGTAACATAATAACCTTTGATAATCAGCAGTTCTGATGCCATGATAATAAGAACACCATTATACAGAAAAAGAGAAGTATATAAACATGTTCTAAAATGTTTAATTGAAAAAGATCTTTAATCTGAAACTTTTAATGATGGAGGGATTGGGTGTTCCTTCTGAGTAGTGGCATTGATAACTGCCTACTGTGGAAAGGAAGCTCCTCTTGTATGATCTCTTGTTTAAAAGAAAAAGACAAATACAAAAAGAACAAGGACTAGAGATTAGAATGATTTTATTAAATGGCAGTACAATGGTCAGTTATGCATAGTCACTTTTAAGGGAGGTTTTTAGTCACTAACCCCCAATGTCATGTGGCTTGAACTAAGTCATATTTTCTGTGTCTTACCATATTTAACCAAAAACAAGTCCATATTTAAGGATAATATCACCCTCCAGCTGCAGAAAAATCCAGGCAAATATTTACTCATGATATCTTTGTCTAGCAATGAACCCACACACTTAGATTTATTAGACTGGCCCCCAGGTCTTAACACAACAGAAATACTCTACATAGGCAAAACAAGAAATCTTCACATATCAGAGTACCAACTTTAGGCTGGTGTATGTGTGTGTATCAGAGTACCAACTTTAGGCTGGTCTCCATGTGTGTGTGTATGTGTGTGTGTGTGTGTGTGTGTGTGTGAGAGAGAGATCTGGATTTTTAATGTAGCTTTTTAACAATTTTTCAGTCATATTGCTACAATGTCTGCAGTGTGACAGTTTATTGTGATGTCTAGCATTGGGGCATCATGCCACAGACATGTAGCATCATGTCCCACCCAGGCACATTATCCTGACACCAGGATGACCAGTCCTAACACTAACCTCTTAATGCTGAGTGCCTAGAGAGGCAGCTGCTAGTACCATTTTTATAAGTCTTTGGTATGACTTGGCTGGGGTTTGAACCCACAACCTCTCACATCCAAGGCGGACGCTTTAACGACTAGGCCACTGGAGTGGTCCAGGCTACTAAAGTAATGTCGTTAATGACAACAAATGTTAATGTTAATAATAGCAACATGCTGCTGGAAATTGATACCTATGTCACACTATTTAAAGGCAAGAAACTCAAGAGCTGCAGAAGACAGAATTAAAAAGGAAAAGTAAGTAAAACAAGTTTAATTTTCTTTCAATTTAATTAGAAACTGGATAGAATCAAAATATGCAATATCTGGACATTTAAAGCAACATAAAACAAAAACATTTTATTCAAAGAATTATTTCAACGTAAGTTTGCATTGCAAAATCTTCTTGTCATTCTTGTCCCTGAAAATTAAAGGCATACCAATAATATAAACATTTACATACATCCTTTTCTTATTGGAAATTTTTTAAAAATAATTTCAAGAAGATCGATTCTACTCTAAAAAACCACATTGTTAATGTTCATGCACTATACAATAATATAATGAACGAAAGTTCAGCTATTGGTTTTCTCCACATTTTGAACTGGAGTGAATTCCATGGCTAATGCATTTGAACTGGAGTGAATTCCATGGCTAATGGATTTGAACTGGAGTGAATTGGCTAATGCATCAACTTGTAACAGAGATCACCACACATACACTGGACACTGCCATTCCATTTAAATGATTTCAACCAAGTTCTGCAATGAAAACAAGACTTCAAATTACTTTCTGCAAGACCTCATACATGAAAGAAGCTTAAGCTTTCATCAGTAGCTACAAGAACCATTTATTGTCAATCTCTAAAAAAAAGGATACAATGGATAAACAAACCTAAACCCTTTGTTTTCAACAGAATGGGATAAACAGTGTTAAATACTGTATTGTTTCCATCTTGTCACCAAACTTAGCAACACAATATCAATTGTTATAATTACAGTACAATTTGAATTATCCACTGTTCATGATTTACAAAATCACGCAACACACCAGTTCTGTTTTAATGTTATGTCATAAATATTAACTAAAGATTTAATTTACTGAAGTGCAGTAACAACATGCTACAACAGTTGGCTGGTCTAATTGATGAAAGGTAAATTCTTTGAAATACCTGTTGGTTATCCATGTTTGTGACTTGTGAATGAAAACAAACCTAACAACAACTGTCAGAGTTGTATATTATTATTCAGAATTACTCTTTAAACTACTCTTTGAGAAGTTCAATAATCTTTAAGCGATGCTTGAAGAATAAAATTATTATTTCCAGTCACAAGACATAAAATTCAATTTAAAATAAACAATTAAAAATATTGATACTTACATTTTTATTTTGAATCCAGTACTGACAAAGTTTTGAACCCCTTCATCAATGGTTTGTTTCAAGACAAGAATGAATTACATCATACAAATATCTGTACATGAGCAGATATCACATTATAATTATTTATTTTTGCATTAGATGAAAGTATGTATCACACAATATCCTCAGGATACAGTGAATAGCTTCCTGATGTCATTGTAGAGCAATTGTCCTCATTCTGGGATTGTAGTGTACCTGTATTTTGAAAGAATAAGTTCACTGAGGAATCTCCTGTATAATCCATGGGAGAATGGGTTGTGAAGTAAGGATTTCTCCAAGAAATAGATTCATTAAGATCTCTGAATGGTCTTGTTGTGCAGAATTTATTCACAGATATATCAGTGTAGCCAGGTGGGTAAAAGTTGTCCTTATGTTGAGAACTATTTGGAAAATGTCTGTCCTCCACGGAATTTGTGTAGGGTAATCTGGATGAAGAAGGTCTCGTTAAATGACTATACAGGTTTCCATTGTAAACTGCTGGATCAGGTAGAAAATCTGGAGACTGTTGATGTATGTCTGTGTGTCCATCTGAAAGGAAAGACCAACTTCAAGATTGGGAACAAAATTTATGTCCTGTACAAAACATTAAATAATAGAATCTTACTTTTGCCTTTGGCAACAAGTACGATACAAACTCAATGCTCTTGTAAGATCATAATTGCTGCAAATGCAAATTGTTTTAAATGAATTAAATTAGAATTTGGATATCCAGTGAGTTATATGTGACTTAAAATGTTTCTTCCCTCACATAACTGAAAAACCTGAGATGTAATCAAAATTTTGGTGCTGACCTTCAATGTTTTTACAATTAAAATATGCTTGTTTTTGAGTAGATCCAAGAAAATGAGAGGCAGTCAATGTAGACACTGTCATGATTGGATAGATCATGAAATGTAAATGCATTTGATGCTCTAATCACATTTCCACTTAACAAAATAATATTTACCTGTAGAAGCTGGAACACTACAAATATCCTCTTCACTTCCACCCCTCCCACTGTCACTAGGAATTGTCTCCCCTGATGTATGACTGTGACTGTCCTCCATGTGGCCAGGAAACTGAAAAGAGATTTGAAATGATAATAATAATAAGGAAGAGAGAGAGAGAGAGAGAGAGAGAGAGAGAGAGAGAGAGAGAGAGAGAAACTAATACAAAACATAATCATCAATAATATAAAAAAAACCCTGCCTAATGATGCTGTCATTGCTTTAACTACAGTCAGTCTGTGTAGGAATTGTATTGTCCTGTAGCAATTCATCCTTTTGATTTTGATAAGTTGAACCTCAATGCATCATCATCATCATCATCATTATCATCATCATCCCTATTGATAGGAATCTTACCTCTTTCTGATGAAGTTTCTGTTCCTGTATCCACTTTGTGGCTCGTATCTGTAGCATCATTCGCTGCAGTTTGATTTTTTCCAGCTGTTTATTTACTCTCTCCTGATGCAGCTTTTCAATGGATCTTGCACTACTGGGTGGTCCCATGAAGCAAAGCTGCAATTTCAATAACTTTGTTTTAAAATATGCAACTAATCTTGCACAATGAAATATACATCGAAAATGAAAAGTATATTTCAGGCAAATAGAAAATTAGCGGCATTGGCAGTAAGGACTTACACACTTTAAAGGTGATCTTAACGGTTGACAAACTGACCATACAACCATTACTGACAAACTGACCATACAACCATTACTGACAAACTGACCATACAACCATTACTGACAAACTGACCATACAACCATTACTGACAAACTGACCATACAACAATTACTGAAAACAAGATTTTATACCAAAACTTTAACACTAAGATGCATCCAAATATCTGTTCTTTGTAAATCCAGATCAATTATTCAAAAAAAAATTTTAAATGTTAGATTTAAAGATAATCATGAAATTCATGGCTTTTTTATCAAGTGAAAGTCTTTCCATGATTGTTATGTTCTTGTAGCCATTGAATGGACAATAAATATGATTTTGAAGGCCACTGAAGCTCTCCATCTATACTGTAGATAGGTTAGCATGTCACATACCTGACCATCAGTGTCTGATTCAGCTGGTAGTGTGGAGCCACTGGATAAAGTAATGACTGTATGACCATTGGCAAGGGGGTCACAGGAGCTATCAGGTCTGAAATTCATTACTTTCTTCTTATTTTGTTCATCCTGTATGTCTGTTTGACTTCCTAAGACAATTGGAAATCTGTCCTTTGTACTGATAGGCTTTGTTGCTGAAGATTGTGTTTGAATTCCAAACTTAGAATCTAATTTGCTTTGTTCCTGAAGAGTTTTCTTCTTGCCCCAATCAAGGCGTCGTAAGAAAAATATTATACCAGTTGTTACTCCTAAGAACAAACTGATAACTAAGACAACTACCACAGAAATAATGATATATTTACTACCATTGTTTGATGATACTGACATAACTTTTGACACATTAGTGTATCTCAACTCAATTTCTAGAGTCGCAGTAGATGATAGAGGCATTTTTCCTTTGTCTGCCGTAAGAATTGTCAGTGAAACAATCATACTTGACTCAATACTGACAAAATTTTGTATGTCAATATTTCCAAGATTCTCATCAATTCTGAAAATGCCAAGATTGTTTCCTGCAGATATACTGTAAACTAGAACACTGTTGTCTCCATCATCATTGTCATATGCCTGAATCTGGCAGACAAATGTATTCTCTTCATCTGGGTACAGAATAGAGATGGTGTTGTTATTTTCACTTGGATAAGTAATCTTTGGCACATGGTCATTGTCATCTGTGACAAATACAGAAACATTAGAGATACTGCTAAGTTTTGGTTGACCCTGGTCAGTAACCATGACTTGAAAATCATAGCGACTCTGTTGCTCTCGATCCAGTTCCTTCTTTGTCTTGATGAGTCCATCTTTAAACACAACAAAAGGGACATATGAATATTCTGGTAGCATGGTAAATGACAATTCAGCATTGATTCCCATGTCCCCATCCACTGCCTTCAGGTAACCAACACTGGTATCCGATGGCAGGTTTTCAATGACTCTGAAAGTGTTGACTGTGTTAAGAAACCTTGGTACCTGATCATTCTTATCCTCAATATGTAAGGTCACTGTCACAGTACCAGTCAAGGCTGGGCTACCGAGATCTATGGCAAGAATCCTGAAGACAATTCTCGCATTTGCTTCTCGATCGAAGATTGTCGCAGCATAGATAACCCCATTATTAAGCCCAATTGTGACCATTCCCTGTCCATCCTCATGTATATAATACTGAATCAGTCCATTGTTGTCAATATCCAGGTCAGTGGCAGAGACCTGTAGAATGACTGCATTGATATCATTATTCTCTTGGATGTATCCAATATAGCTATCTAATTTAAAGCTTGGCTTGTTGTCATTTACATCGGTGACACAGACCACAAAACTTATTGAAGAACTAAGTCTGGGATTTCCATGGTCAAAGCAAATGATGGTAACATTATGTAAATCTTGAGTTTCTCTATCCAGTAAATCATTTACCATCACTATGAATCTCTTAAAAGTTCTTGTGCTTCCAAGGTAGTCCACCGAAAAGAGTGAGCTGGATGACACACAAGAAATATTTCCATTCTGACCCGTATCAGTATCAACAATCTCAAGATTCGCTACAAATGTTCTTAGAGTAGCTGATTCTGAGACACTGATAAACTGTAAATTTCCTCCCATGGTTGGAACAAGGGAGACTACTGGAACATTATTTTCTGAATCTAAAATATCCACAGTAACTTCTGCCTGAGATACCAATGGTTCCATACCATGGTCAATAGCTTCCACGATGAACTTGAAACTTTTCCCTTGTTCATTCATCAATTTAGTTTTTATCTGCACTTCACCACTTCGAGTATCAATGTCAAAAATCTTCTTAATTGTATCAGTATCTGACTGATGGTCACTGATTCTATATGTCACCCATCCATTTTCTCCAATGTCAGCATCAGTTGCAAACAGTGTCAAAACAACTGACTTTGGGGGAGTGGTTTCATTTATAGCAAGACGATAAGTTGTATTACTAAATTTTGGCTTGTTGTCATTGACATCAAGGATATAAATATTCACTGTTAAAGATCCTGACATAACAGGGTTGCCACCATCTTTAGCAACCACAATTAGTTGATAAAAATCTTGCATTTCTCTATCAAGATTGCTGAGGATTATAATTTTCACTTGCATACTTCCGTCTAAATTAGGTTCTATATCCAACTCAAACACATCATTGCTTGGCACAATTACAATGCTTTGGATAGAGTTATTTACCCCTGTATCTCTGTCCACTGGACTGTCTATGCGGTAGACTGAACCAATTTGCACTCGTTCAGATATTTGCAGAGTCATACTCCGTTTAGGGAAAAGTGGAGAGTTATCATTTATATCCTCAATATACACTTTCACAGTGATATATTTATAGAAACGACCATCCTGATAATTTATGCCAACATCGAACTTCAGAACACATGTGAGTGAAAATTCACAGACTGATTCTCTATCTATAACAACCATAGTGGTGAGATCCCCTGTTTCCCTGTTGATGTGGAATATACTCTGGTATTCTAGTGATGAGAAAAAGAAGTATTCAAATGTTGCATTTCTTTGTGTTATGTTCAACAGTGTGGCTTTCTCTTTGATGCTTCCAATCAGATAACCAGTTGGTAATCCTTCAAGAATTGAGAAACTGATGACAGGTGCAGCCGATTCTGCAGACTGGTACACTTTTATCACAGAGCAAAGTACCAAAATTACAAGAAACCTTGCCATCTTAATTGTGTTGGTCATTCTTGAATATTCTACTGTCTTCTTTTCATGTCAACAAAAATAATGATGTATCTGGAAAGAGGTAAATAAGATACAAAAAATATTTGGAATCCAATACACAAGGACAAAAGTTGATGCATGTCAGTTTCTCACCGGCACAAATTCTTCCAAGAAAAGAGACTGAATAATCTACAAATCTGTGAAAACAATTTTCACATGCAAGTTCACATAAATTAAATGTTACTATATTAAACTTTACATTTGACAACAGTTCATTCTATATGGAAGAGAACGAAATAATTCTAAGTTACATATAAAATACAAAGTTTCACATTTTTTAATTTATTTTTTAAATTCTGATAATCTTGTTTCAGCTATTGATATAAACATATTGCTGATCTGAAAATAAAGCTTTTAACACAAGTGAAAGCAAAGACAACAGTTTTTCAAATACTGTTTTTTATCATTGTGCTCTTCTATTACTGCAACTAATACAAATATTTAGAAATAAAATGTACTGAATATTACATCAAAAATTAATTAAAGTGTAACCATAGGACCAATACAGATCGTCTTCACAGCATTTTGATTTAACTAAAACTACAATCTATGCCAAGAAAAACATATTAATATATTTTCTTGTTCCAATGGTAAGACCCCATGGGCCTGCCTAATAAAATTGTCACCCTAAATAAAGGTGGGCTTATTGTAAGACAAAAATATCCATTATCACTGAACATGGCATTTATTGAATAAGAAGTTGCCAAAATGTGGTGTAAGTTGAAGGTGGGGGATATCATCAGAGAAATCTGGTGATTTATTTACATTTGTCAAAATTTGATGTGTTTATTGATGGTCTAATTAGTTTGATAATTTTAATGGGAAATGGTTTGGGCTAGTTAAGGAGACTATACTGTATTAAGTTGTAAATGAGATATGTAGCTCAGTTCTTTCAATCATAAAATTTCAATAAGTGCAATTTTTTGTCAAAATTAAATCTGTATCAATTTACAAATGAGTAATCAAAAAACATTGAAAAATCTCAACATAAGAAAGAAAACTTAAGAAGTTTAGGTAGGCCAGAACCTTCTGAAAAGATGAAAAGTCCCTGAAATTATTTCCCAGCATGAAGAAGTCCCTTTGTTCAAATCTTGGGTTATGTACCAATGAGAAGTATGTTTATCCTATAAAAAGGAGCAGCACCCTATTTTTTGAGTCATTGTCAGTGACATAATTCCTTTGTATATTCTACATAACTCCTTTGTATGTTCTACCAATACATAATCACTTCCAAGTCCCTAAATCACTGTGTGATTTCTAAGAATGATATTTCCAATAATAAACAGAAAGTTTAGATATTTCATATCCTAACTATGTCACACATATGAAAGGCTGTTTGGATGTATCAGTCACAAATCCAATAATAAAACCTCAACCATATTCTACCTGGATTGAAATGATATGACTTGTGTGATAAGCGTCTCCAATTTTATCCAGTTTTGACCACTGGAGGCCATCAATGGCAGATTTGGAAAGATCCATCACAAAGACTGACAAACTTATTAACTTATTTTGAGTCTTTCATTTTATATTCATTGATAATTTCCAACATGTGGCAACAAGCAGATACAGGTGTTCTTGAAAAATCCTGTGATTTTCAAGGGTGTTTAGAACAGGTCAACCAGCAGGTGTAAATTTCATATTTAACCACCAGTTTATACAAGTCTTGCCAATTTGGGGTGAAACTTGTTTATTATGGATAAAATCTGGCATTAAGTTTGATTACAAAACAAGCTTGTTGCATTGTAACATGTTTAACAGACTTTCTAGATGCATTCTAAATGGAAAATCTCTGAGTTTTAAAAAATTAAATCAATCGTATTTTGGGAAAATCACTTATATAAAATGATAGGTTATTTCCCATGATAAATCTATAGATCCATCTTGTAAATGACTTTTATATCAATTGCTTGGATTTCTTATGGGAAAATAGTTACCCAAAACTTTGTAAATGTGAATGACAGGTTTATGTGTGATATACAAAACTGCAGTAAGAAAAATCACAAAGTTTTCACAAAAAGATCTGCAAATTCAAGTCTTTTGAAGAAAGTCATGAATGTTCAATCTAAAAATGTAAATAAATAAATGTAGTAAAACTGAAGTAATAAATAGTTCTTTTGGAAATTTTTGTAACCTTTTGAGGATAGTCACATAATTATAACTTACATAATGTTGATTTTTTCAGCCAGATAAAAATTTTGGTTAGTTTGCCAGACATAGTGTGTACTTAATGACCAGTTAGGAGAGAGGACAGTGGTAACTTCATTAATTTCACCTGCCTTTGATCTGAAAAAGTACAGATTTTTAGATTCATTAGCTCAATAAGTTCACAATACACACTGACACAAAAACTTTTTTTATGTGTTCTTTTTCTTCAAAGGTATTTGTTAAGTATGATAGATACCTAGATACAGGTGAGGTTTCTGTCAGTAAAACATGTCATCATCAATTCATCATACAAGGAGCAAGTACGGGTATATAAGTGTCATATGTAAGATTGTGTCTTTACAACCTGACACAGAAAATTAAAATAATGGCAAGGTGTTGCTTATTTTGTAATTTCATCAGTTTCAGAGAATTTATTTCAACTGTAAAATACAATATAAAAATCAATAGTAACATCTTAAGTGCTCATCCAATATGGCTGCCATTATGACATCATTTTGGTAGGGTCTATAAAACATCTGTTGTAATTTTAGCTAATTTTCATTGGCAAATTTATCTTGTACCCTATTCACAACTTCACAGTTTGAAATTATTTATTTGGAAAACTCACTGTTGACAATTCAGTTTGAGAATGATGGAGTACACTTTGTCCAAATCTTTATTTTTTACTGATCTTACCCAATCTGTCTGAACACAGCTAGATTGCAGGTGTTCTTCCTAGCCAACAGACTGTAGTGGTACATAATGTTGGAATCATCACCTGATCTAATTGCAAATGTGTGAATTCTTAATGCTCTAACTGGAAATAGTAGCTGAGTTTGATTATATTACCATCTCTTGTCCCATTGTTACAGGTGATACAGCAAATTTTCAGCTGTCATGCCAAAGCATGTGATGATGATAATAAAATATTCTTGTCCTCATTTCCATGATCACCCCTGCCCTACATGTGCACAGTTACATAAACCAAGGGATTTATTTATCTCATATAACACAAAAAAGTGGCAAATAATGAATGGTATCAGCCACATATTGGGTATTCAGTGTAAAAATAGTTACCTGAAACTAAGTGGAAAATGTATAAAATTACCATACATATAAAAAAAGCAAAATATATTACCCAACAGATTTTATTTAAGAATTTGCAGTTAAGTCCTGTTTTCTTTGAACTATTGTAAATTAAATTGTTGTAATTGCCTGCAGTTTTGTTCTCAATTTTATTTTACTGAAATTCTGTATTTTTGGTGTCTGACAATTAACATATGCTAACTAGAGAAAAAAATCATTTTAAACTGTAATGGACTAACACTGAAAAATGTCCTTATAAACCCTGTATCAAATGAAAAATGAAAATCTCTTAAAACTTAATTTTTAAATTTAGTCTTGAAAATTCTATATTAGCAGAAGTAAAAGAAAATAGCAAAAGAAGGAAAATGGGATTAAATTAAGTCACATATACATGGAAGGTAGCATCTAATTAACATAACTATTATAATGCAGTAACCATTGGCCATCTGTACACCAATCATCCAGACCTTTTACTCCCTGGGACCAATCAAATGTCTTCTAACTAAAATGGGATTAAATTAAGTCACATATACATGGAAGGTAGCATCTAATTAACATAACTATTATAATGCAGTAACCATTGGCCATCTGTACACCAATCATCCAGACCTTTTACTCCCTGGGACCAATCAAATGTCTTCTAACTAACTTCAGAATTTGTTCTATATATTATCAATATCAATTATCTGAAAGTTCATTTATCTGGTCTCCAGATGACTCTGGGATGCACAATAGTCCCCATGTACCCTATCACATGTCGTTAAAGGCAACTAATGGAGACTGGAACTGCAGTGTAAACTTTAACATGCAGTAGTAAGTGCACACCCCTCTTTAGTCAAATCTCAATAAAATAGCCTTTACGGAGTTGTCTATTTCTGCATTTGTCACAGGTGAAAAGCAGCTGCTAAAATCCACCTAGAACATCATGAATTTATTGTTACTTACTTTGATGTATGTCTGATGGTACATTACCATTTAATTTTGTTGGCTGAAGATGCAAAAATTGAATTTGACAGTAGCTTTATTCATTGTTACCATATCTGGGAGAAAATCAACCTCCAAAGTGGAGAGCTCCCAACATAATTAAAGAGACTCCAGCAGGAGATCCTTATGATATCATGGGTGTGCACTTGTTATGATGACCTTTGGCCTCACCAACTGTACCCAAATAATAATTTTTCTAACCATATGGTGGCAGATATTACATTGAATATGGTATCTGCTATAACATCCCATTGACAAAATTCATCAAAAATAAAATTGTTAGAACTGAGTATAATATGTTTAATTCATCATTCAGTTATTACTAGGGAAAGTATGACAAGATTTGTGATAGTTTCCAAGCGACCTCTTGCCAGGTGTAATTTACTTCCAGGTGATAATAGAAATATGTCAGATAATCATGTACATGTTGTGAATCAGAAAGATTACTGATTGTTTGGAGTACAATCTGTATGAAAATGGGCAAATTCACATCCAATTATAGATTTGCTAGAATATGAGAAATTATTATTATGGCTGGAAATTAACTATGAACTAAGACTATGATGGACACCAAATCTTAGAATATGAAAAACATAATGAAGATATTATATATTGTGTGCAGTTCTTAATGTTTGCCTACTGTAGTTGTTTAATGTATGTATATGTATATATATATTTTTAAAGAGAATTGGAATCTGGTAATATATATATATATATATATATATATATATATATATATATATATATATATATATATATATATATATATATATATAACTATATATATTACCAGATTCCAATTCTCTTTAAAAATTTGATCAAAGTATCTTCAATGACCAGCAGCAGCAAAACACACTGTTTATTTTTTTAATGATGTTTTCAAGGCCACAAATGAAGCAAAATTTCTTATTTTCTCAAAGAAAAATAATTAACAAGAGTGTCAAAGTGAAATAACCATGTGCATGAGGACTCGATGGACTTGGAAAATGCTGTTGATGAAGTTAATACAGTATAAATTATGATGCATGCAAACAATTTATTCATTTCAAGCTTGAAATATTTGGTGCAAAACATCAAAGAACTGATTCTGGAGCCATATCCCCTCTAAGTCCTAATGAAATATTTCTTTTATACTAAATTAGTAGCCTACATGCCACAGACAAATATTATTGAAAAATGATAATATCAAATGTTTGTAACTCACAAATAGCACAAGCACATTCAGAAGTTAAAATATATCAAGTACATGTACGTGGTCTAAAAGATTATTTGATCCAATAAGTTGACAGCGTCTGTATGCAGTAGAACATTTCATGATCTAGATTTGTGTTACCTGTCACAAAGCTTATCAATTTGAACACACCAGTATAATGTGAGAAACACTAATATATCACACCTACATACAAAGATTAAGAAATTAATGGAAGGCAAAGTATTTTTTAATTGCTTAAAGAGTTTTTGGACAGAGGTTAAGAATAATAAAATACATTTATTATTGTTCTGACAGTTAAAACTTGCTTATAAAACCATCAAGAAATGCATTGAGTCAATGATGCCATGATGACTTTATGGTCTGAGAAAGGTAAATTATTCATATTCCTTCCATTTGAAGAAACTTAAACAATAACTGAGATACAAAGAAAAATCATACTATACTATTAGACCTACCATATATACTTGTTAATAAGTCAAGTCCAGTGCAAACAACAAAGACTCTAATCTGCCATCGAACTGGCAGATCAGGGTCTATACTGTTTATTCTACTGAGTACTTCTAACATTCATCACAGACCCAGATATGCCAGTGGATTATGTGAAGGCAGATCTGGTTCTGTGCAGTTTGCAGTTGGACTTATAAGCGATTATATGTGGTAACTGTAGATACTTCTATGCTACATTTTTGTGTATGACATGACTCTGGAAGTGTACCAGTAGACCCAGATCTACTGCCACATCATGTGCTAGCAGATCAGTGTTCTTGTTGTTCAATCAAAATGAAAGTAAGAATGAAAAACATAACCTCTCTCCCCCTTTTCCCTGGTTGAGGCACCACCATAGTAAGACTGTATGAGTGTGTGCAGTAGTAAAGATCCCCTTTTATATTAAACATTACCTGTCTAAGAAAATGATCTTTTGTCAATATTACTTGTACTGAAGACCCCAAATATTCAACTTTAATCACTCAATATACCTTACAGAAGATTTGAGAAATGCACCGAGTAACTTCAAACCCCAGCATCCATACATGTAAGTAGTTTTTCATGCTTGCTGTTCCATAGAGTTTTAATTTGGGGCTTGGTCAGGACAGAAGATCCCCTTTTTGTAACACAGCAGGGTACAGGCTTATTGATATAGTGAGGCAGTGCACATCCTGGTACAAAGACCCAATCTATTGGTGTTGTATGGAGTGACAGTAAAATGTAGACTATGTACACAATAAAGAAGGTGTACATGATACAACAGAGTAAGTTCAATTGCAAAGTTTGCAAAGGTTACTAGGTTTTCATGAAGCAATGATATGCAATAATAAATAAAAAAAAGACCATATCTTACACTCAATGTATTTATTTAAAAAGTGAAAATTAAAAAAATACTTACCAATATATTTGTGTTTTCCTTCCAAATTGCCCACCACAGTTATCCTCTTCTTTCTGAAAGGGATGAAATAGCAAGGTTGAAATAATATCCAGACAAACCAATTTCACTTATCATTAACCACAGAACATCTGTTTTACTAAGAAAAGACAGGTATTACAATGAAGTAAGACCTGGGTGAACACATTACAGCAACCAGGGGACTGCCCTAAAGCATGGCTTTATGTCAGCAGTTGATTTATCAGTTTGTATAGTGGACAATGGTCAACTGTCAAAAATTCAAAGAGATTTTAAATCTATAGGCACCACTGTCCAGGGAAAATCCTTTTTTCTGTCTGATTCTGTGAAAAATGGGAGTGAATCAAAAAGCTTTGTGAAAACAAATTGGAAGACTGTTGTAAGTATCTACACCTTCCAGATCCCACTGGCTTCGATAGTTTCAATGACTTTCTTTAATTCCTGCTGCTACCAAATTCTGACTTCTGACTCACCCACAGGTTTAAACCACAAGAGTTTTTATAGAATGTCAGAAATACACCATATTAAGAGTTCTTAATAAAACCAACAGGAACAATACTAACTTTGTTATTTACTTCCTGAAGTTCAGCATTACTGTGGGTGGGTAGAGTAGCAGACACAGAGGATGTGGAGAGTTGTTGCTAGACTAATTAGCATGTAACTACATCACAGTTATGTATAATTAATGGATAAATAGAATACAGTAAACGTGTCTTCTGTCAACTTGTAATCTTTAAAGATTGTTTTTAAATTTTAGCTTTAATGCTTGGATGTTAGGCAGCAATCTAACGATGGCATGGATGAGAAAAACAATCATTTTGCTTGCGAAAAGATGATTAAGAATTGCCACATTCCAGAAGCAAACCTTTAAGATTACAGGGTGGAATTTATTAAAATGAACATAGTTTTATTTATGACTACCTAAAGTATATGTGCCACATGAAAAAAAATCTGAAGCACAAAAACAACTAAGGTATTTTCCTTGATCATGGTTCACCCCTTCATTAAAAAAAAACAAGGTAAGTAGTCAATGCAGAATTTGAAGGACTTGCTTAATTTAATATGTGAAATTTGGATATTGGAATAAATCTGCACTTTTGGGTCATTTATCTATTTAGCTACAACTGTGACCAAAAAAAAATCTGTATAAAGCAGACAGATTTGTACATGTAGTCAGCCCAATTTGACAATTTAAATTTATTGCCACTAATCCTATGGTACTAGATTTAGCTGATTTGACTTCCACTAAATTATTCTGTGGCTGTTGCTAGGGTACACTACAAATGTCTCCAAATATTGCCCACAGTCCAATGCATCAGACCATTCTGCTTGATTAGGTACAGTTACTAGTCTATTGCTGTAATATTATGGTAAATGTCTGCAGAAATGTATAGGGTTTATATGACATTGTCTGGTTCCCCATCATTTATACTTTATGGCAATTAATCTAGGCAGGGGGTGTGTACCAGTCACACCCTGACACCAATTTCTACATCAAGGGATATAATTATAGGATAATAACATCCAGGTATCCTGCCATTTCATTGGATAAGGAAACATATTGACATAATATTGCTGTCATTCAATGCATGGAAACATACTAACCATTTTTATAAGAGTTAAATAAATGATTGCTGATTGTTAAAGATTAATTTTTATTTTATTTATTCCTTATTTTACACTTGGTTGTAGAGAAGTCAACATATACTGTTAGTTATCATTCTCCCCAAATAATCCTGTTTACATTTGACATTTCAATGGAAAATTATGACCAATCTATTAAGTACAGATTGCTAGACATAAATTTTGGGTCAGACAAATTATTGGATGAAGTAAATGACAGAATAATATTATGTACACCATTTGTGACATTTAACTTCGCTATTAGCACCATTGATGCAGGTATTTTGAAGTATCATTGGAGCTGTTGTAACCTACAATAGGATGTACATGTCTTGTGACCTATTTATTTTCCTCTAATACTTCTGATATATCACCCAGACCAGTTCAGTACAACTTGTAACACGCAATTTTAACATTCTTAGGTAGCATTGTTTGAAAACGCATTTAAATTTTAATTTCTGTTCACAATGAAATGAGACGATTAATTTCCATGAATTAGTGAGAAAGTGTAAGCAATATTAGTCCTATATACTGATGAATTAATATATTAATAATCAGTGGTACATGCTGTTTGTACAACTGCTATATGCATAAATTTGTATGTTATAGAAAATATTGAACAGTGTGGAAAATAATTGATATTAAAATTATAATAAATCTGTCAAACATCTGAATTAAGACAGAATGTCAATCCTTACAAATCAAAAATGGGGCAAACCAATATTTTCCTCTCAATCAGCCAGGTGTTTATCTTTGCTACATTATTTTAAAAAAGTTTCATTTTCTTACAAAACATAACTATACCTGAACTAATAAACCAACAACTGGTCAAATATTGGATTCAATGTCCTCTCTGACTGCACACCTGAACACACCAATACAGGTACTAATTCCTTGTATCTGTTACTTCCACTGTATCAAAAAGCTGTGTGATATTGCTAAGTTAAGATATCTCAACTGACTAATATTTCTGTGGTTCTGAGATTTTATAAAGAAACAACCAGGGTGCATCCTTAATTATTGCTGTCCATTTCCCCTCTGTAATTGGGGATCATTTTCTCAGACATCCTGGCACATACTGATAAACTACCTACCTGTAGTGCCTTTGCCACTTAAACTGGAGGAAATCCATTTATCTGTAGGTCACTAAATCTAATTATTTTCTCCACTCATTTGCACCTTTTTCAAATAGTATGACACCTCTATGCATATCTCAAGATTGCCCTATGTTTCTATGAAACAATATCTTTGGCAGATAAATAGTACTTTGGATTTCCTCTCTGTACCATTTCAAACTGAATACAAACTGGAAGATAAGGCCCCAGGTATTGTATTGTTCCAAATCAACACTTAACTGTCATAATTGAGTACAGCAATAGGCATTTAAGGAAACTACATGAGTATATACCCCCCAATCAAAACCAAAGTAAATTGCTACTTTATATTCTGTGTAGTTTGTAGGTATCCCACAAATCTGGTGTAACTCTCTTACATAATTTTCCCTGTGTTGTAGGGAAATAAAGACCCTCTGCTATATTCTCCGCTCAACAGGATATTTGAGGAAGGTAAATGGGATTTACCTAAAAGATTTTTTTCAGAGGACGTAAAATGCCAACTGGACACAATAAAACTGCACTATTTTTAGCTGAATCAAACTTAACATCAGGAGAGTAATCACAAAAATGTGTGTGTGAGAGAGAGAGAGAGAGAGAGATTAATTTGTAAAATATCCCAAGAAAAGAATGAACTTTTGGAGAAATTCATTTCTGAACAAAAGCTATAGCTGTTGAGTAATGGAATGAAGGCAAAATTTTGAAGATTGTATATCATATGTGCTTGCTTATAAGTTGAGTCCAACCGCAAACAAAATAGACACTAATCTGCTATTATATAATTTGCTGACAGATGAGGGTCTATGATGCTGTTCTACTTATTGTTCCTAACAAACTGCATAGACCCATATTTGCTGACACATTATGTGATAGCGATCTGGGTCAGTGCAGTTTACAGTTGGTCTCAACTTATAAGTGAGTATAGATGGTACATGTTTAACTGAGAATAATGTGATTTTTTAAATTAGTATCTGACCAACTCATCTACATCCCAAACTGTACCCAAATACTGTAGAATGTGTACTCATTATTATTCAATAAATTAATATTCATGCTCTTATTGGAACATGTGGCAGCTTAGTCAGTAAGAGCTTCAGATTGTAAATCACGGGTTGCACATTTGATACCAAGCCAGTCCAGCTTGACTGTGTTCTTCAGTAAGGACTTGACTCCTTTACATCATACATAAACTATATACTGTATGGACTGAATCCTTTTAAATTGGTCAAATTTTCGTATATTATTGCTAATTAATGCTTTTCACTTGATGCTAGCACTCAGCTGTAGCGAATAATTTATCACTTACTTTCATGTCAATGTACACCAATGTAGACCAGTAAATACATAACTGACATTTAACGGTAACATCACAAGGGTAAATGTTCTAAACATAGCTAAATGATTTTCCTAAATTTTTTGATATTTACTGGTGGTACTGCATTTTAGCCTGTGAATGCCACAGTGTTATCTAATATCATAAGTGATGTCAAATTGCAAGTCTGCAACTAAATAATAATTTGACAAAATCTGCCTTCCCTTGCAGTTTATGCACAATTGGTATATTTTTATTTGTTGAAAAAAAAATCAGTTTTCCTGTGCCTTTTTAGTGCCAATGTACCCTCATGTATGTTTGACAGCATCATCATCACTTTATCTTACCATTTAAAGGTTCCATCACTTACCTTTTAGGACTAATAGAACCATTTGTAATGAGCAATTAGTAATTTAGAAACATTTTTACACATTTTTAATAACACATACATTGTTTTTATATAATTGTAACCTGGCAAATATTTCAACAAACCCTATAAATAATTATTGCAGTAATGTTAAAAAAATATCTAGGAAATTCTGCATTGACAGATAAGTATCAACAGAGAGATATACTTACAGAGACAGATGAATAGATAGATAAATAGGTAGACAGTTATAGATAATAAGACACCAGGAAAGTACTAGACAGTAAATGAAGATATACTATTAATGAAATAACAAACAAAAACAAATGATATATGCACAGATGGCTGGGTAACAGATCAAAGAAAACAACCCACAGATGGACATGCAAAACATGTGATCGATCACAATGTCTCTACAAAAGAGCTCATTTATAATAATGTAACCTCTAAAGCTCAAACAATTATCTGAAAAAATTCAAAATTTTTACCATTGAGGCTGTACTTACCCAGCAGTAACTGTCACAGTCAGTGATCTTAACTCATTAACCCCTGGAGATTTTTGTAATTTTCATCTGAAATGCGAGTAGGAAATATATTTGGGGCTGCTTCTGAATACATCCAAATAAATTTGCTTCCAAGAGATTTCCCATTTAGCCTGATGTATAGTTGTGTTCAAAGTGTGTGGTTTTTTTCATCATTGGCTATTTTGCTTGTGCATGTGCAAACGGGTAATTATTGGAGTTTTCTTATCTTTTGTTTGCTTATTGGACCCATCATGTTCATGTCCTGGCCACTTTTTACTAAAAATCTCCAACTTATCCTAGTTTGCAAAGGTTCACCTGTCTGTGTGCAGTTCAGACCAGTCTGCCTTAGATCTGAAGCAAAAAGTCCTTTTCCGACAATGAAAAAAAATTTTTGTAAACAAATTGGGTCTAAAAAAATTAGTTTTTCCCCTCTGTATTTTGTAATGTGAGTAGAAAGTCCAGATTTTTTGGTATCCTTGTAGAGTTACATCTGTTTACTTTTTTGTAATACCACCCATGATGGTGTATCTCAAATGACCTTGACACTACAGACCTCGGAAGTAGGGTGCTACCTCCTGAAACACAAAGGTGGTGCCAGGGGTTAATGAGTTAACTAGTGCCAAGTCCACAGTAAATATGTCACAGTCTATTTCCTTTACAAGCAACACTGCTTTCACTGATAAATGTCACAATACAACATTTACCGGTGAGGAGAAGAGTCATTAAATGTCACAAATGTTGGTAAGAGACACTTAATGGCCTTTAATTAGCATCTGTGAATCTTAGGATGCAACACATAGTAGTTTTTGTTCATGCATGCACTAAAATTAAACAACCTTGTTGGATCACGCCTCAGTATCAGTAACCTTACCTGTAACACTGACTTAATAAATGTATATGTGTGTGTGTGATTTGGATTTTTAACGTAGCCTTAAAAACAAATTTCAGTCATATCACTATGATGTTTGCAGTGTAGCAGTTTAAAGTGATGTCTAGCACTGGGGCATCATACCATAGACATATAGCATAATGTCCCACCCAGTCACATTATCCTGACACCAGGTCAACCAGTCCTAACACTAACCTCTTAACGCTGAGCTCCTAGCGAGGCTGCTGTTAGTACCATTTTTATAAGTCTTTGGTATGACTAGGCTGGGGTTTGAACCCGTGGCCTCCCACATCCGAGGCGGACACTCTATAATAAATGTACTTTTCTAAACTAATATATCTTACAAATATGATAAAAAGTATAATAATGTTTCTTTACCAAAGTCTAGGATTATATATTATGTGTTTTTATACAGGTTTTACAATAATTGCTGTTTGGGTTTTTTTTACTCCTTGTAAAGTCATTGCCAAAACTTTTTTTTCAGGAATATTTAGATTAATTGAGGGGGATTTTTAAGTTTTCTTGATAATCAATAAAAAGCTAATCTGATGGCAAGACCTATAATATTTTTTTTAAATATTTTGCATACTTTTAGATATTTATTTGATATCTGGTTTTTAAATTGTTACAAGGAAATGAAATATCAACTTCTTTTGTTCTCCCTCTCTGAAGAACATGACTATGGCGCTTGGTAAGATGATATAATAAATGTGTTAATACATTTTTTGAAAATATTCTCAAAGCTCCTTTTAAGAGAAATAATATAAACCTTGTGTATATCAGTTTTATATGACTTTTAGCTACTTTTGTTAAATATGTGGCAAATAATGCAGATTTTTATTCAAACTTGAATATTTTATAAGGTACAGTCTGCAGTTAGCTTAATAATGTAATGATGTAAAGATGAACATTAAAATGAATAATTCTGTGATTACTGGGTATTACTTATGAAAACATTGAAATTTATGTATGTTCCCAACAATTTCTTCAATACAAGAATTATACAATATTTTCATATTTATCTGATGAGTTATGCTTTGTAGTAAGCCAAACCCACCATATTTATTGCATGGGGGGAACCATACTTGAAAATAACCCACCCTACCATGTTTATCAGATCATAGGACCATACTTAGTAATTGGCCCCACCATATTTATCTTATGGTGGGACCATACTTGATAATAAGCCCATCCCACCAAACCCACACTTGATAACAAGCCTCCAACTATATTTATCTAATGATAAGCGAAACCCATTTTATAAAATTGGAGTGAATATTTCCCAGGGCTGTATATAACACATACTGCATACACTTGCTTATAAATTGTTTCCAACTGCAAACAGCATAGACCCTCATATGTCATTTCACAATATAACAGTAGATCAGGGTCCATGCTGTTTGTTCTACTGATCATACCTAATAAACTCCATAGATCCGGATCTGCCAGCACATTATGTGACAGCAGCTCAGGGTCCATGCAGTTTGCACCTGGACCCAATTTATAAGTTAGTAAATATGGTATTTTTATGTTAGTCTCATATATGGGGCCCCGAGTGGCCGAGTGGTCTAAAGCGCTCTCCGTTACGGATCACTGCCATCTCACCTCTGTCTGCGTGGGTTCGAGTCTCGGGCTTGGCCAATGTGGTTATGTGAGAAAGCTTGCCGGTAGCTTCTCGTGGGTTAGTGGTTCTTTCTGGGTTCTCCCGGGTTCTTCCTCCACCATTAATACTGGCCGCCATGTATAGCCTATCTTGTGCTGAAAAATGGCGTTAAACCCTATAACAACAACAATAACAAGTCTCATATATTTACATAGCATATATTACCTGATAATAAGCCCACCTCCTAACTTTTGATGAATTTATATATCTGCCCCTCTCTGCACCAACACATACAAACTCAAATATACACACATCCACAGACAAGCTTGTTATCTAAGAAATACTATAATATATTACTATTAGAAGATGAACACAAATTTATTTCAATTTATCTTAGAAACACCATAATATGTTACACTTAAAAGGTGAACACAAATTTATTTAAATTTAATCAACAAAGAAAATTTCCTAGTAACTAGAATCTGTGAACAAAATAAACTAATTTCTTTTGATTGTGCATAATTACTACTATGACTGCCTGATGTTCACAGGAAAAACAGAACAGTAATGTTAGAATCTGTTACTCAGATTTGTCCTTGTTTCAGTAATTATTTCTGTCAGGTCGGTTGGGTTTGAGTTATGCAAAAGATCACAAGTAATGTAAAAGAAGAGTAAAAGTGCATAACTCTATAGACATGAGGAAACCTAGTCAATGGAAAGGTCTGGTGAGAAGCCATCCCACAGGATATGAGAACCAAATTGTGACCAGGTGTGTTATTGTCAACTCATATGGTCACCTCACAAGATCTCCCAAACAATGCACATCATTTTGGTTAACAGGTGTATTTTTCTGGTCATGAGCTTAAATGATCTGGGCAGCCCCAATTAAATTGTGCACTATTGTTTATCTGTTTTATGAGTTGTCTTGATACAAGTGTAGATTTGTTATTAGTCCTGTTTTAGGTAAGATGACTTCATTTTGCCCTCAAAGCTCAGTGATATGTTTGTGTAGACAGATAAAAAGATAAAAATCCTGAAGCGGTGAAAACAAAGATACTTTTTTCATGCACCTTAACTGGGTAATTGAACTGTAGAGATTACACACCCTTAGAGGAATCAATTATACTCACATTGTCTCTTTTTAAGGATGTGTGATTGAAAGAATATTAAATTTTACTACCAACAATTGATTGCCAATGAATGAATTTAATGAATGGTTCCAAATCATGTTTTTGAGTTTGATTACTTCTGCAACCTATGTATCAGTCATTACTCATGGGGAAAGTGACTTATGCCATGCATGCTTTATGTCTGTTTTGCTTGAATCAATGAGTTGTCAATATATATGTATCAAAAGATATTATTTCATCTCCTTTTCAGGTGTGTGTATTGAAAACCTGTCCTGTTGGGAATTAGTAAATTAATTAATCAGTTAATCAATCAATTAATCTATTAATTATTAAATCAGTTAATTAATTATTTAATCAATTAATTAATTATTTATTTATGAAATGGTGAATAAGCCAAACTGATTTAAGACAAATCAATCCTAAATAATGAGAAAAGGATAAGTCCCAAACAACACTGCCTATCCTAACTTTTCACAGTCCCTGTCTCCTTCCCCCAGGGCTGATATAAATCAATTAATCATCATGACTAGATTTTATCATGCTTACAAAAATATCCACAGGTCAGTTACTTTGTTCTGGTCAGCTCAGCCTGACATGTTATTTTTTTCTATGTTATCATCAGATCATAGGGCACCTTGAGACCATGTCCATCTCTTTCATCCTTTTTGCGCTAGATCCTGATTGGAATTCTCATTGGCCTTGTCTTCTCAAACAGAAAGCTCAAGTTCAAGATCAAAGACCAAAAACTTTGACAACCTATAACTTAAACAAGAATAAAACTACAATAATTTCACTTTTACATTTTTTGCTTGGGTCCCTCTACCAGACTGCCAAATTTCAATAATGACATTGGAAACCCACATTTGATCAATGCTGATAACACTCCATTCATCACATCATCAGAAACCCATATATGTTTGATTCATTATAATGAACAGTGCATTAACAGTAGCATGGGTTTCAGATGATGAGGTCAACTAAACACATATGAATTGGGTGGCCTAATGTCATTCTCTGTGCCAGATTAAAATTTATTTAAGGATTTTACTTTCTGCTTTTGACATTCAAGGTAAACATTTGTCATGAAAGAACCTTTTCATGTTTTAAGTCACACATTCGACATCTTGAAATTATATCAAATCATGTTTAGATGTAAACATAACTTTCAATCACAATTTTGATTTTAATGCTGTTATTTGAATAGTTGATACATGGTCAATAAAAATGGATTAGACAAGGTTGATAAAACTATATACTTTCAAGATCTGATAACATTCTCTTCGCAAATTTGATTAAAGTGATAAAGATTTTATTTTCAAAACAAGATATAAATTTTAATACCATTTCAATATTGTGTTCAATATCTGTCATGTCTCCCGATTCTTATCAACATAGACATGCTTAAGGCTAGACTGGTTTCATGCATAAGAGTTGACTGGTTCTCAAAATGAAACTATACAAAAGATGTTAATCTTAAGATTTAATTAGATAGTTTCTGTTCTCAAATTCAAATGATGCACATTTAATTTTTTTAAAAAGCAAGAAATGTTTAACTTTTTGTTATTAAGTAAATGTTCAAATCAGATATCAGTCAAAATTCAAGACATTACTTTCTGTCATAATCTAATCATGAACTTTTCAATGTCTTATATTTGTCTACATTAAAAGAACTACAAAAAGTGAAAATATTTTGGAGAAGTAGTTGAATGGATGGAATAATTATCTTTCTTCAGACTCTGTGTGATATAAAACATTTCTTCAAAGCATGTCAGGCTTAATTTCAAATATTAGTACAAGGCAGAGTCTACACACATTCATGATGAATAGCTAGCTATAATTCTTTGACTATGATTAATGCAAACAAGTATGTGTGTTCAATCATAACTGCCACATTTATGTTTCTGAACTTCTTATGAGAAATTTGTCACAAATGAACTAATAAATGTTATATACAAATTATAAGTACTCACCTCATTATAATGCTGGCCATGGAAGCCATATAGTACACCACCTTATAGTGAGAACACCTTATAATGAAGTACATGATGCAGTACTTCTTCATTATAACACTGCCCATTGGAGTCAAATAGGAGACCACCTTATAGTGATCCCACCTTGTAAAGATATATATATATATATATATATATATATATATATATATATATATATATATATATATATATATAAAGTACTCCCTTGTTATAACACTGTCCATGGGAACCATATCATACCATTTTATGGTAAGACCACCATATAATTATGGTACATTAATACAAAATTCCCTCTTTATAACATTGTCCATGAGAACCATATTATACCATTTTACAGTAAGACCACCATATAATTAAGGTACATTAATACGGTACTCTCTCATTATAACACTGCCCATGGGAGCTATGGAGTATTCTGAATTGTAGTGAGACTGCAGTATAATGAAGTACATGATAATATAGTACTCCCTCATTATAACATTGTCATTGGGATCAATATCATATATAACTTAAACTTAAAGCGCATAATGCAGTACTCACTCCCTCATTATAATACTGTTCATGAGAGCC
>JAECUM010031609.1:0-12412 GCA_016617855.1 Megalonaias nervosa | reverse complement strand
CGCAATGCCCATTATGTAGCATTGCTTAAAAGTCCAAGAGACAAATCTCAAGTACAAGTGTTAGCCGAACAGTTAGGAAAACCTTGCATGAATTATGGCTATGACGATACCACTTAAACACCTTAGGTGTACTTATTCCTTGATTTAAAAGCGACCACTCCTGATAATTATAGATTTCGTACCAATATGTTTCGCCATTTGTGTCAAGAAGGTGGTAATATCATTTACTTCAAATTTGGCGTGTGTCATACAGTATACAATGTGACATATTTTAATTTCATTTGCTGCCCAGTTGACTCGTGCACTGTATGCCATCGGTCGCGAAGAAAGTGCATAAGCTAGTCTCAAAGACGTATTACGATGGCTTACTTTGATAGTAAGGGATCAATCACTTACCCCATCAAACCACAGGCCTCTTTTTAAAGTGGCACTGTCACAACTGGCAAATCCATGAAACAATACTCAAACCAAACAAAAATCATTTTGAAACCTGGTGGAATTGAACTTTAGATGATGACATTATTCGCTCCATCTAAAAATGGGAATGTAATGTCGAAGCTAAAGCAAGGAAAGCTAAATCCCCCAAAAGACGGCAGCAGACCAACAAGAACAGTAGTGGTGGAGCAATCTCATACAAGAAAAAGAAAAACCCCAAGAAAAAATATATCCTGCCAGGAAAAGAGGTTCGGGATGCACACGTATTCTAGACAACCACACTGCTCGGTGCCATTGTCTCCTCCATTTACTTCTACCTCTACGTCTTCGAAATTAATGATTAATGATGATGCCTTCCAAACCTAATTTAAGACCAGTGTGTCCTAATTTGATGAGAAATTTGAAGCCATTTCTAAAGGAACGTCTACTTCTCCGGCAGCAAGAACATCTGCTGTTTAAGCGCCTGCAGTTAAGACTCACCTAAAACAAAAGTACAAGACAGAACATGTATGTTACAGAGTTTAATGGATTTATACAAACTAGAACTGTCACGATTTAGTCCATTGGAAACAATGCATCGTCTTCCGCCGCCCGTACTGAAATTGGCACGATATCGTACAATCTGTCAAGACGAATTCCAGTATAAAAATTAAGTGTAAGATAAGAATTAATTCGGTGCTTTTGCGCTGAAACAAACGATGCCATCCACAGCACTTGTCGATGACCACACAACTACCTTCATCGTCGTCCCAAGACAACCTCCCTCCACAAGATGGTGAAGAAATGGACTCCCTCCTCGCTTAGTTAAACATAGTGAACTTTTATTTCTGTACTGACTAAATCCATTAGTAGTTATAGGGGGCTGTTTGGCGACAATGGAAATCCTAGTCAAAAAGGTGCTGGGGATGTTTAGCGACAAGGGGAATTTAACAAAGGTTGGGCTTGTATAGGAACAATAGGAATGGAACAGGTGGGGTGACGTCACGGTACTGGACACTGGCATTGAATTTTGCTATGACTACTACTACCATAGCTACCATAGAAAGTGATGCTGTACGTGTCAAACCTGAAGGATGCAAAAGCGATGCCACTCGTTATCGTACACCTTATCACTTTACTGGTTTTCATTGTCTGTGTCATCAACCACGTGAAACCATTCGGCTACCACCCTACGGATGTCATCCAAAACTGAGCGAACTACTGCGGATTTCACCTTACCCTCATCGAAATGAACCTGTGAAAGAATAATATTCGTTCCGTGTGCGTTTGCCTGAATACTGCGACTTTGAAAGCCGATTCCACACCTTCCAAAGAAAGTGTCCTAAATATCTGGGAGGACCTACCCCCGAAGAATTAGCCAAAGCCGGATTTATCTGCTTAGGCGAAGGTGATTAAATAAAGTAATTCAGTTGCGGTGCGTCACTTCACGAGTGGAAGCAGAAATATTCCGCTTACCTGGAATATGCTCGATGATCTCCACACTGTCACTACCTACCTTTAGCGGGACGACGTCAGCAATCTCTGAATGGATACTTTACAATATAAAATTTGTGGTTTGCCTGTGTAGCTGAGAGAACGCATTTACCGAGAGTCGGTCAAAGTACAAGTGAAACTCAAGAAACAATTGCATCCTAACAATCATCAACTTTTAAGTTACCCATGGTATCTGAATGTCATAAGAGACTTGATTCAATGAAAGTGTTCAAATTGTCGGACCTTCAACAACTACCCAATGGATATCGATGTACGTATTTCAAGATTCAAATAAATTGTGAAATTCCAGACGGCAAAGAGCTAGAACAGAATTACAAAAACTGTTTAAATTTACCATGGTATGTGGGGGATCACCCAGCGGACATCACACCTTTACGAGAAGCCTTTGGTGACGTATATTAGATGTATCAACAAATACTGTTTGTGTAAGGATAGACTATAGGGTGAAAGTGCCTCAGAAGAAACTATACCCTTTTGTTTCTCAAATTCATCCAGTAAAGAAAAGGAAACTTGAATAAAATCAAGGGGCATTTAGAAGTGACCCTCAACTTGGATATAATACTGGCTGACATTGTCATGGATACTTTACAAGAGAACATTCGTGGTTTGCCTCTGGAGTTGAGAGAACGCATTTACTAAGAGTTAGTCAAAATACAAGTCCAACGCAAAGAACATTTGCATCCTTTACGTCACCGATGCTGGAACCACTGGTACCTGAATGCTATAAGAGGACTGATTCATTTGAAAGCGTTCCAATATTCAGACATTGTTCAACTGGATGAGAACCAGAAGACTTTGGATGCTACTCATCCTACTTGTTACAAGCTAGCCATACTACAACGAATTCCAGAGGAAACGTTAGAGGATTACCAAAATCTTTTACGCTATCAAATTTTGTCTGTGGAGAAAGATTCTGTGCGGTGTGTGGTGTGTGAACTAGTAACTAAACAATTTGGATTGGCTACTGTAGTACGATCAGTTCTGTGCAAACAGCACATTTATTACCTCAAACAAAGAAAGACATTGCTGTGAATCACTAGCTTAGAAGAGGACATTTAGAATCTACCTCTGGAACTGAGAGAACGCATTTACCTAGAGTTTATCAAAATACAAGTCCAACGCAAAGAACAATTGCATCCTTCACGTCACCGATGTTGGAATCACTGGTATCACCGATGATGGAATCACTGGTACCTGAATGCTACAGAGGATTGATTCATTTTAAACCGATCCATTGGTCAGACATTGATGAATCACGTGAGATTCATAAAGTTTTGGATGCCATTCATTCTGCTTACAAGGTGAACATAGTACACGTCATAGAATTCCAACGGAAGAGTTAAAGAATTACCAAAATCTTTTACACCAACAAATCTTGGTTCAAGAGGAAACTTCTGTGCGCGTGTGGTATGTGAGTTAGTGACTAAACAATTTAGTACGGAACTAAAATAAAACCGATTCTGTGTAAAAAGTACCTCCGACAAAAAGAGGTATAAAAACTGGCTACCATGCCACGACCTTTATCAGTTGTGATACAACAGATTCCGTGGAAGGAAATCAATGCCACTATTCCGACTGTGGTGGATTACCAACTGAATTGTGTGGTGTGTGTCTCAGTGACTTCCTTTTTAGGATTTCGTTTACCAGTCGATTCCTTCTGGGTTCTGTACAATCTGTACTGTGAGGAACCACAAAAAATATGAGGGTGGTGGTACATTTAAATGTACACGAGAGACTTATTCTGTTAAAAGCCTTGCGCTTTCATCTAGATACTACTCCACATCTACGGGATAAAACGATTCGTCAACTTTTAGTCACTGAAGATGTTTGCGAAGATGTGTGTGTAGCTTGTGATTTATACCGACATTGGCCAGATGTACGTGACTGGAAAAGTTTGGGTTTCGAGGATTGGACAAAAGAAGCGGAAATCCATGCCCAAGATTTGTGTTATGCATTCAAAGAAAAAAGTGAACTTAAAGTGTCCTGTGAAAAAGGTGACCTACAAACCTGTGTTAGCCAAAGTACCAGAAGAAGAACCCGACACCGAGGAAAACCACTTGATTCAGGACACGACCGTCATTGACATGGACATTCCCGAAAGGCCATTCCGGGAGGACCCCTGTGCCAAGTGTAGAGACTCTAAGAATATTACACACTGTCACTAGGACACCACACCTTCGTCACCAAAAATGTTGTACAATGACTTGGTTATATTCCACTTTGATTGTTTTGATGTGTATTTTATTCATGTACTTAACCATTTTTGTCTTTCGTGTTGTATTTTTAAAATGGTGGGTTTTCTTCAATAAACGTGTCCTGAACAACGTATTAAAAAAACTCTTGTCTTGTCTGCCTTCGTGTCAAAAGTGACATTCCCTGCACTATGGCTACATCTGCTGTCTCTGCTACTTCTTCCTCCACTTTCAAAGTCATAGACGAAAACTTAAATAGTGCCAGTTGGGACTCCTTGTATCTTCGCCATCCCTTTAACATGTTAATTACCGGACCCAGCGGTTCAGGCAAAACCGAATTTGTCAAATGTTTGATCGAACATAAACATCATTTGATCGATCGTCCACCTCAAAGTATCGTGTGGTGTTACAAAGAGTGGCAATCGGCGTACAGCCTCCTGCGAGAAGGTCAAGGCGATTCCATCGTATTTTTGGAAGGCATTCCTCGCGAAAACGACGGGATCGTGTATGACCCCAATCAAACACATCTGGTCATCTTCGACAACATGTTAGGAGAAGACAAAGAAGAAATTAAACTGTGGTTTACACGCAAAGGGCATCATCGTAATGCCAGTGTCATTGACATCACTCAAAATTTGTTTCAACAAAGTAAAGCCCATCGCACCATCAGTCTCAATGCCCATTACGTGGTGTTGTTTAAAAGCCCTAGAGATAAATCGCAAGTGCAAGTATTAGCCAAACAGTTAGGAACGCCTTGGCTGACACAGGCATACGGTGATGTCACTCAAACCCCACACGCCTATTTACTCGTGGATTTAAAACCCACCACCCCCGGTTATTTGCGATTTTGTACCCATCTTTTCACCACTGGTGCCAAGAAGGAGGGCCTGACGTGTACACATCCCCATCAACTTAACAACAACAACAACAACAAAAATTTATAAACACCTTGGATACTTTTGGTCTGTCTCACACATCGTCAACAAGACGTCCCTTCAGTCTCACCTTCCCGTCAAATTGATTCGTGCCTTGTACGGCATCAGTCGCAAAAAAAAATCCACAAATACGTGTCCCAGTTGCAATACGAATTGCAATCGTTGATGGATCACAGCGATTTGTCAGAAACGGAAAAATCGCAACGGTAAGGTCAACTATTGCAATGACTTCAACTCTTTCACCAGAAAGCTTTTGACGAAATAGCTCCACCGACTCTGAAAGATTTTAAGGCCCTGATGTAAAGTTCATCACCACCACCACTACCACCCTCAGTGACCAAGACAAACGCAGCCGAACGGATGAGTGAGGAAGAAGAAGCGCGAGAAGTCCTTCAAACACCGCCAGCAGCTCCCATCCCTAGTAAGATTGCAGCGTCCTTGTTCACCCCTTCCCCTACACCCAAAGAAGAACTTAAAGTTTGGGCTAAAAAGATGATGTCCACTCCTCCTTCGACAGAAGTCAAAAAGAAAGAAAGGAAACCAGAAGTGAAAAAAGAAAAGGAGACAAATGTCATCCCCATTACCACCACCACCACCACTACCCTCGACTTCCACTACCGTGGCACATCGGACACGTAAAGCCTTTTCCAAACCACCACCTCGTCCCATCCGGCGTAGCATCAGTGCAGAGTGGGTAACCTATTAAAGAAAGTCCTGATGGAGAATGTGTTAGCCAACATTTACTACGACCCTTCCCACCCTGCAGGTAACGCAGGAGTTCAAAAATTGTATCGTGCTGCCAAAACCCATCTGAAAAGTGTCCGCTCACCTCAAGTGCAACGATGGCTACAAGAACAAGCCACGTACGCCTTACACAAACCCATTCGAAGAAAATTTTTCAGAAGTCGTACCCGAGTGGAGGGCTTTCCAAAAAGAATTAAAGAAACGAAACAAGTAGTATGAAAAGATGAGGTTTCTCTATCAAAAGAGGATTCTAGCTCCGAAGAGAGGTTCCCGGACGTCTAGATCTATTTCTATTTAAACAATAAAATATTAATATAAAATGTCTTATTATACATCATCAATAAGACGTGTTGGATTTGATCTAACAGATTTTTTAAAAGATTTCGTTCTATTAAATCAGCTTCTAAATATACTGGCATACAACCTAAAATAATAAGCGATTGTATTACAAAAAGTTGGTTATCATTTATCGAACAAGTACTGATCAATATGGTTGTTTGCTGACGAAAACGATGAGAGAATAGCGGGCTGGACAACTGATCCAATGTTATTCATCGACAACATGGTTGATGCTTTATTTGCTAATGACATTTCTAAACTAAATATACAAAAATAAACAGTCAGAGACCCTCTTCCCCCTCCAAAACGCTTCTACGCTGACATTTTCTTCACCAACCCCCCATTTCCCGACAAAACGCTTCTACGCTGACATTTTCTTTACCAGCCCGTAGCTCAAGGTGAAAAAATATGTAGTTTTTTCACAGGTGACTAAATATATTTGTCGGAGGAAGGGGGTCTCTAAGATAGGAACAACTCATTTTCTTCTCCTACTGTTGTAATGATTCAAAATCATAAATAAATTTTTCAGGAATATATAACTCTGTCTTCAAGCTAAGTGTAATGAAGCAATTGTCTCCCTTGTTATTGCGTAAAAATATCACACGTCCTTACCTACTGTAGGTAGTTACAAACATACAGACAGACACACATACATACAGACAGACACACATACATACTGACATAAAATACAGACATACAGACATACAAAACATGGTGCTTATATCTCTCCTCGTTGTTGAATAATCATATATATATATCGTCCAGTCATCGTGTGTGAAAATAAATAAATACATGCACCAGCTATCGAAGTCATAATCCAGCAAAAACGTGTTTGTAAAATCTGTCGCCGAAGTAATAGATCCGTTGTCATTGTTATATGTCTTTTCATCTCCTGTACATATGGTTCTGGCATTTATATATTTATGTCCAGGCAGAAACGTGTAAAATCGTACGTTTTATTTTAGACTTAGAAAAATCTTATAAATGTACACTGATTATTTGTAGGAATTTCACGGTGATAGCTTTATAGTGATTTCTGAAATGCATATATAAGTAGAGTCTGTGGTCCAGTGGTAGCGCGGTTGACTCTCACACTCAAGGTCTTGAGTTCGATTCCCATGACTGACATATTGTCGAGGGGGACGGTACGATGCCATTTTTTCTAATAATTGGGGGTCCGCGACCTCATTTGCTCGAACTTCAACAGACAAATACACCCTCCCACCATGTCACGACGTGGTGGGTGCACTTTTGCACTCCCCGTGGTTGATTATGGGGGAGAGTGTGCAAAATCTGTTGAACGTAGAGAAGGCCCCCGTTTGTATATGCTGTCCTCTAGAAATAAGTTAAAATTAAGTTTATGAGTTATGCTGTCACCTAGAGATAAGTTAGAATTAAGTTTATGTATTGTGCTGTCCCCTAGAGATAAGTTAGAATTAAGTTAGAATTAAGTTTATATATGTATCCTCTGAATTTTCTAGGATGTCGTTTGGCAACCTAGGGGTTCACATGGAGATTGATTTCGAATGATCCTGAGCTTGCTAGAATGTCGTTTGGCAATCTAGGAGTTCACATGGGGTTGTGCTGTTAATATACGTTTTTATTTTTATTTTAAACAAATATTTATTATATTAAACAGTTACAACATAACATAAAAATATCCCTTCAAAATGCAAACAAAATTAACGTAACCACATTTTACGATAATCTTTTTCATACATGCTGAGTCTCATTGGTAGGATATCCGTTAACATGCTGTCAATAATACAGAACTCGCGTATTGAATCGTCCATTTCATATTTTACGCCTCGCAAATAAGATCGTACCTGATCAAGTAATTTTTTATAAATGATAATTGCTGTTTTACAAGCATTTTTTTAGTCTCAAGTCGGGGCTCAATTGTCTTACACGCTGTTGAAAGAGAGACACCAACACCAGATATTATTAACAAAAACGGATTTAATGATGCTCCACTTGAGATTATACCAGAGCTGGTCATTCGCAATGGCAAATATGATATTACTCGAAGTATTCTACTGTAATACTTATATCATTGTTTTGCACACCAAAGGTTTTTATGATAAAATTTATAATATTGCATTAGTGCGCCAACATCTTGTTTTGTAATATCTTCTGAAATATGATTGAAATCGAAGATCTGTGTTTTTATTATACAATATTTTATACAAAAACAAAAGTTCTGATGCCAACAATTGAATAAAGAAATTCACTAAATTTATTATTTTTAGGATCAGCTAGAAAAGTTCTGTACTTGTCATAAACATCTGACGAAGTATCATCATATCGTTTATCTGTTAGTGCCTCGTTTTTCTTTAACCAAATATATGAATCAAACGTGTCTAATACGTCAAGTTCATACATATTTTTTTCATTCACCAAATTACCGTCAACTTTTTCTGTTTCATTAATATACCCTAATACCAAGCTTATTTGAGCTAACGTGAAATTTTTGAGGACGAGATGTTGTATGATAATTGCGTATGCGACTATGAAATTTGCTAGCATTAATTTTCGGAGTGAGTTTTATTCAAATATGGGAAAATTATTGACAAGTATCATTATAACATTTACTTTAAGCAATAATTTTTCGAATGGTTATGTGAATATTTTCTCGATTTCATTGTAATAATTTCGTAATGACAATTGTCTAGAGCGCTGGATCGATGGAAATGGAATATCATCTACTTCACCTATGTCGTAATAAGAATCAGACTTTTCTGTCAACCCTGTTTCTCTGACTTTATAAAAAAAAAAAAGTTTCTCGCTCAATATTATTAAGATAAATAATTTCATCGTCAAAATTTTTGATTATCTTTAGAGACCTGTCAACAATAACCGGATCAAATTCTGGGTCTTTTTTACGTATCATTGGCAAAATTGCGTTTGCGTACACTTTAATAATTAACTCCGTGTCTAGTGTCATGGTAACAATTTTAATTAGGGTTCTTTGTCATAGTAGTACATACCGAGATATCTAAAAAAAAATATTTCGTTTTGAAAAACTATTGTATAACTTCTTGTTAATTCTTATTCCAATTATCTTAGATTCCTCTAGTCTGTCGAGACAATAATGGCTAACGTTTACTCGTTCTTTTTCCTCTACTATTTCACCATAAGCTCCGATTGTATTATCAAATCCAGATTTTCCTTGTCAAGCTCGAGCAATATTTTTTTAAACAGGATTCCAACTTGTTTATGTTTTTCTATGCAATCTTCAGGATGACAGTATCTACTTATCACATCAAATTTTTCTACTGCTTCTTTAAGTTGTGGTCCTCGCATATGCATAACAAGAATAAAATTTCTTTCTTCTTCTGACAATGGAGAGTTTATCATTCGAACTGAAAAATTGTTTCTGATATTTATTACACGTGCCGCTAGTGATTCACCCCCAACATTTTTGGTGGGGTTAAAAATATTATCATAAAAATTTCTCGCAATGATTGTATACAATTGTGTTGACATTATCTTATAGCATTAGATTAAATTTAATCATCGAGTATGTATATTTGAAATGCTGTCAGTCCCGGAAACGGATGTTCAGCAGCGACAACATAAAATAGAAAATACAAGTACTTGTTAACAGTTTTTTTTCTGTCGGAATTGTTAAATATTGTGTTCTTGTAATATACGTATTTTCTGCACTAAACAATGCTGTCCAGTTGATATCATCGTTTGATCCTTCAATCCGCCAATTATAAATTCGACCAACACTAGGGTTTAATCGACCTCGCAAATGAAATTGCCAAATAGCAACTGCAGTGGGACATTTAATTTTGATCCAAAAATTTTCAACTTCTCAGTTTGCCGTCCATTCCTGTCTATCAGAGAAAGCGTAATAAGGACAATTTTCAGGATAATACGATGATGCGCTTACCTCTAACCCAACGCGATTGTCAGTTGCTTTAAAAAGTGTTGGAATATACCCAACATTGTTTTTGGTTCGTTTTACACCACTAGATACACTATCAACATACGCTTTATTTGTCAGATCATTATGATTCACTCGAACATATGTCGTAGTTATTTTATTATTTCTCATGTTTATATTACCTGTCATTGCCCCGCCAGATTGTCTCAAATACGGGTTCAGCGCTCCTTTTAACTGAGCATAACTAATAGCATCAGTCTCATTAGCTGGTAGTGAGGTTGTTGGTAATCCAGTTATTTTTGAGTTATTGATCATCATCAGGTTACCTGTCATTGTGTCGCCGGCATTGTTAAGTTTATTATCGTCAACTAATTTTAGTTGCGCATAACTTACCGCTTGTGTATTATCAACATTTGCTGGAGGATACAGAGTTTCCAACCCAATAATTTTTTTACTCAACATGTTAATAATACCTGTAACTGTTCCACCGGCTTTATCAAGTTTGTTATTATCCACATACTTCAACTGCAAATAACTTACCGCTTAGGTTTGATTTAAGTTTGCTGGTGGATATCCGGTCTCCAAATTTCATATTTTTTTTCCTGACATATTTAAGTTACCGCTTAAAATTCCTCCTGTCAATGATAGTTTATTATTGTGAACGGATTTAAGTTGTGCATAACTAACAGCGACATTTATTGGCGGATACGCTGTTTCTAAACCTAGTACTCGTTGATTTGACATCAACAAATTGCCTGTCATTGTATCGCCAGTTTGTTCTTTTTAGGTAACCTGATAAATCAACATTACCGTTTGTTATTTGTACTTACAGCTGACGAATCTCCTAATGCTGTTCCAAATTTTGTATAATAGCTCATTTTTTATTTATTGTCTGACAATTTTATGTCAACAAAATTTATAACATGTCAATATTAAATTTTGATACAGAGCGACTGGTGCAACACAAACACAACAACGAACTTCCAGATTGTCATTATCTTATTGTTGGAAGAACTGGGTTGGGGAAAACAAACTTGCTGATGAATTTATTGTTGGGCGATAATTTTAATTATGATAGAGTTATATTTACACCATTAACCCTCAACAAGATGAGTACGAGCTACTCAGCGAAAATAATAACAAATTCGTGATGATCTTGAAGATGGTGAAGATTTTTGTATTATCAAACAACCAGAAGAACTTGTTCCAGTTAATCAACTTGATTCGGATGAGCATAAGATATTTTTGATGATATTACGCTAAACAATGAAGAAATGAATAAAATAAGATCATATTTTTCACTGTCGCCTAATAAGAAATGTAATTCTGTTTATTTGGCCCAAGGTTTTTATAATGTTGACAGATTTATTCGGCGAAACACTGGTTGTTTTGTGTTATTTCCAGGATTGCACAACGTTGACGTTAGAAATATTGCAAACGAGCAGTGCGGTGACGTAACCAAAGATAAACTTTATCGAACTTTATCATCGGGCAACTAAAGAAAAATACAATTTCTTTTTATTTGATAAACTTACACACGATCCGAAAACAATTTTTCGCTGCTGTATTGACAGCTACCTGCAGTAAGTTTTATCAAACATCTTTGATATAATATGGATAAACGAGCAAAGTTTAGAAAACATATAGAAGATTTTTAAAAAAAACTTGCTCAGTCTCAGGCAGAATTTAAGCAAAAAGTACAGCAAGCCCGACGTGGACAGATAGTTACAGCAGAAGCAACAGCTACAGATCTTAAACCAGCTACTGAGGCTCTACTTGGAAAACAACCTGAAGTGTCAACAATTTCTCCAGAAGAACTTAAAAAATTGCAAGAAAAAGGTTTAGTCGGATTAGTTAAAGAACAGCAAGAAGATGCTGCTTCAAAAATAGTTAGAAGATCTGATGAAGAAAGAATAAGATTAGCTAGAGACCTTGTAAAACGTTGATGATCCTGCTGCTAGAAGAGCTGAACTAAATCGGCTGATGAATAATCCACTTGAATTTGAACGAAGATTAGCAGAAGTAAACACTAGTTGATCCGATTGAAAGAAAGTTGGAAGATATAACGTAAAAAAGTAAAGGTGAGAGATTGTTGGAGGAGATGCGCAAAGAAGAAGAAGCTAAAAGAGAAGCTTTTAGAAAAGAGCATGGATCAGATGGTCAAAAAGCGCAAAGCTTCAAAGATGATCTAGAAAATATAAATAACAAAATAAAAGATAGTGCGTATGATTTGTTTAACAAAGAATACGATTTTAAAAATGTAAGAGTACGAGATATTAGCAAAGCCTAGTACAACGCCGAAGAAAATATTAGTAAGTTAGAAATAATAAAAGAAGAAAGTAAGAAACATCTCGACGATGTACTACCAGAAAAAAGAATCC